>BSBK01013498.1:2500-103390 GCA_027943335.1 Chamaecyparis obtusa | reverse complement strand
TATATACATATAGATATATATATATATATATACATATATATATATATATATATATATACATATATATATATATATGTATGTGTATATATATATATATGTATATATATACATATATATATATATATACAGATACATATATATATATATATATATATATGTATGTATATATCTATATATATATATATATATATATATATATATATATATATATATATATATATATATATATATATATATATATATATATATATATATATATATATATATATATATATATATATATATATATATGTATGTATGTATGTGTATATATATATATATATGTTATCGATCTACTTGTTATCATGTTATTTGGACTTGTGTTCTGATAACTTCTTGTCATATTATTTTTACTTGTTGTTAGAGTAGGACTTTGTTGTATGATTGTATATATCATTAGTTGATATTATCGACATTATGATACATATTATTCTTGGACTTCTTATTTTATTTATCTTATCGATGGACTTTTAATCCTATTTCATCACTTTTTTCATATAGTGGTTGGAATGTAGATATATGAGCTTATGTAATATGATCATTTTTAATATCTATTGTAATTAAATATCAATATCCTAAAAAAACCATCTATCTAATAATGAGATCTATTAATTCATGTGTAATTGAGAAGAACAATATAGATACATTACAAGTAATATTGACTTTGATTAACCGTAAAATTTTGTTTATCTAACAATGATATCTATTAATACATGTAATTGACAAGAACAATATCAATGTTACAAATAATATTGACTTTGATTAACTATAAAAACCATCCATAGAGAACAATGAGATCTATTAATTCATGTAATTGACAAGAATAATATCGATGTTACAAGTAATTTATTGAATTTGATTAACTATTAAAAACCATCTATCCAACAATGAGATCCATTAATTTGAACAATGAATATGGATGCACAAATAATTGTGTCATAATCTATTAAGTGAAGATAATCTGACCAATGTGCAGAGTTTAATATTTAGAACAAAATTAGGAGAATACAACTATGAATTTAACTTAAATATTTAAAACAAAATTGGATGAATAAAAGTGAGTTCATGAACTTTTTACAAAACCAAAATTAGACAAATACAAGTGTGCATTATACTTCTTAAATAGCTTTCTCACTTATGCTTTAAGCCTTTTCTCTATACCTACCAAAGTGGCTGATACTTTGGAGTCCATTCAGAGGAATTTTATGTGGGCTGGTCCTGAAGGTAATAAGAAGTACCCACTAGTGGCTTGGGAGAATATCTATAGACCCAAAAAGTAGGGGAGGCTGGGGATTAGGAATTTGAAATAGTTTAATAGAGCCTTGCAAGCTAAACAGATATGCAGGATCTTCAATTCCAAGGGAGAATGGAGGGATATTTTGAAGGATAAATATACTGCCAATATTAACTTCAAGATGTTCATCAGTAGGTACTATGACCCAAGGGGATCCAACATCTGGAATGGTATTTTGAAGACTAAATACATAGCCACTAAAAAGGCGAAATGGAAACTTGGCAATGGGGAAGATATCAATTTCTAGCATGATGACTAGATGAGACAAGGGCCCTTGTGGTACATTGAACCATCTAATAGATGGGCTATCATATGTATAGAAAGATTTGGCTACAAAGTGAGAGACTACAGGATAAATGATGATTGGATAGACCTGATTGAGGTTTCCCAGGACCTTAAGCCGCTAATGGACATGATTAGGCATATCCCTCTGTCTCACAACAAGGATACTATTATTTGGGGGGTGATAAAGGATGGAAACTACACTATGGCCTTGGGCTATGAAACCATGCAAAACATTGATACTATCCCTGTCTGGGCCAAAGCCTGGTATCCTGGTCTTATTCCCAAAATCAACATTTTTTTTCTGGATTATGCTTCAAAATTGTATATTGATGGTGGAAAACCTAACCAAGAGGGGTCATCTGATGCCAAAGAGATACATTCTTTCTAAAAAGAATAGTGAGAGTGTAGACCACATCTTCATTCACTACCAATACACCAAAGATATTTGGTCTTATTTCCTATCTTTCTTCAAGTTGACTTGGGTTTTTCCCAATAACACTACAAGTCTCTTTGAACAGTGGCACTGTGGGGTGATTGGGGATGTGAATAAGGGCTTGTGGGATTGGACTCTACCTCAACTCTGTTAGGGGGTGTGGAAGGAGAAAAATAAATGTATTTTAGGGAGAAAGAAATGAATGATAAAGTTGTCTCCCACAAAATCCTTAATGCTCTGTTAGAGAGCCATACTATCAATAAAGGTTGGAAACCTCTTCTTAGCACTAAGGAAATTGATAGAAATAGGAGGGAGGACTATAGATGGACTCTCCCGCATGAGGGCTGGTGTAAAGAAAACTTTGACGGGGTGGCTATAGGAAACCTTAGCAAGGTTGGGGTGGGAGGCATTGTAAGAAATGACCATGGAAAAGGAATTTCTGCTATTTTGGCTCCTCTGGGGGTGCAATCTAACCACTATGTGGAGGTGATTGCATCTCATCAAACCATCAAACTTGCTCAAAACATGGGAGTCAGAAAATTGTGGCTGGAAGGAGACTCAAAGAATATAATAGATTGTCTTAATGAGAAGAAGGATCCTACGTGGACAATTGTGAACATCATTAAGGAGTGCATTCAGTTCCTTAAGTCCTTTGACAGTCTCTATGTGGCTCATGAGTATAGGGAAGCTAATCAAGTGGCTGATAGGCTGGCCAACTAAGCTATTAAGAATGATGAAATGAAAAGATGGATGAATGGACATAATATTCCACTTGAAATATTATATTTAATTAAAAGGGAGAGGATCCCGGGTAGATTGGGAAACATTAAATGTTAATTATGAAATTTTTTGTTTTATAGGAAATGTGTCAAGAAATGATGTGTAAGTACAATAGCCGAAGTACAAAACACCTTAATAATTATCATCATCACACTTTGAGGCCCATTTTTGGGTATTAATTTCATGAGGCAAAAATAAGTCTCAAGAATACCATTCAATTCATTTGGAATTAGGCACCAAAAGACATTGCTACTAGGTGAAAAATTAGTAGAGAGAATGAAAAAATGGTGGGGGAAAGACACAGGAGAGAACCTGAGGATGAAGTTGATAAGTGGCATAAGTGTTTGAAGGTGTGGAGCATTTTGAATAAAGGTGAAGTTACTATGTTCATTGACCAAATTCATGGATGGAAACCCTCTGTTACTCGCACAATGGTTAAGAGTTGGGATGAGGGGATTGTTAAAATTGATGGGGTGGATTTCATAGTGATGGAGGAGGTTATCTTTGTGGTGATGGGCATACCCATTAGTTGGAAGAAATTCTACAAAGATAGGCATATTTCATGGTAGGTGGTGATGGAATTTTCCAAAGGTGTGGAGGAAAAGAAGGCTTTAGTGAAGAAAAGTACCTACTACCTGCCGAAGTCCATCAAGCCGCTATGGAGGTTTGTGCTAAGGGCTATAATCAAGTACAATACCCTAGACATGAGGTTCGACCACATCTACTCTTACCACTTCGTGCTTCTAAATCATTACATGTCTAGAGAAAATATCTCTATTCCTTTTTTCTTGTATTCATCTATTAATGAGAATATCAATGACTATAGGGAGAAGCCTATTGGCAACCCTACTTTCCATGAGGGGATTTTGCTACTAATTTATGAATTTTTTAAGGCTAGGACTATAGGGAAAGAAATTAAAAATAGGAAAGAGGCCAAGCAGGGTAAAGATGAGGAGGTTGAGTAGGGAGAAGAAGAGTATGTCCCATCTGATACTAAGGAAAGCCAAGAGATGCATTCAGACATGGATGAGGAGGCTACCCCAAAGAATAAAAGGGGGAAAAAGAAAATTAAAATGGAGAAAATGGAGAAAAAGGAGACTCCTGACCCTAAATAGAGCATTTAGATCTCGTCTGATAAAGATTTCAATGAGAGGGTAGAGGGAATGGATACTAAGGGTGACAGTGCTGAAGAGGAGGAGGATACCACTGCTAAAGAAGAGGATAATAAGGAGACGAAGGGTGGAAAGAGAACCATTACTATTAAGATTCCTCTTGATAGAGAGGAGGTTTATGTTGACAAACCATTCATGAGACTAAGAAAAGGGAAGGATATTGATGAGGAACCCAAGGAGGAAAGGTAGGAGGAGGGAAAGGATAGCAATGAGGAAGAGGATAATTAGGGGGGAGGGGATGATAATGACCAAGGTTTTGATGATTATGGGTCTGGTCATTACACTTGCAAGATTTTAGGAAAAGAAAAGAGTGTGGTTTGGAGGAATTTTGATAATGTCTCTGTGAGGATGGGTCTCAAGAGAGAAATGATGAAAACACTGGTTAAGGAGAATAAGGAGGGAAAAATTCAAATGGATGAGC
This sequence comes from Chamaecyparis obtusa, assembly GCA_027943335.1. Lineage (NCBI taxonomy): Eukaryota > Viridiplantae > Streptophyta > Pinopsida > Cupressales > Cupressaceae > Chamaecyparis > Chamaecyparis obtusa. The sequence goes on along the minus strand of BSBK01013498.1, from coordinate 98,966 downwards.
TTATTGATCCTACCCTGGTCATTTTGAGCGACATCACGAAGGAGAACCCTTAGATGGATGTGCTTAATAATGCTAAGAATAGTGTAAATGATAACTACATGACCACTAAATTGACCTACCATGAAATCAAAGAGCTTAAATATAGGGTGGGTAGATCGGAAAGGGAAAATTATAGTAATACAAACATGAATACTGAGGAGGAGAAGGATATGGAGAACATAGTGGAGGAAGTGAAGAGGAGAGTTCAGAGCATGGAGGGCACCTTGCAGAAAATTGCAGAGCCAAGCTATAATATTCTTAAAGCTTGTAATGATAACATAAAGGTGTTGATTAACAAAATTGAGGAACACAGGGGCAGCAAGGAGGATGACCAGTCTCCAAACAATGGAAAAGATAAGTCTCCCGAGGAAGGACCGAGGAAGAGAACCAGATCTAGCACTATGAAAAAGGACATTTGGGAACTTGATAAAGATCCCTCAGACCTTAAGGAGGCAGCTAGAAGGGTGTCAGAACTAGAGATTCATGCTACGGAGATTCTCAAAGAAATTGCCTGAGCTATTCTCCTAGCTTTAGGCCTTACCTAGTTTTTTGTTCTGCTTCCCTGGTTGTTTTTTCTGGTTTTATCTTGCTTTTTGGTGGGGGGCTAATGTTTTAGCTTCTAGTTTTTATGTTGTTACTACTTTAAATGTTATATCTATGTTATGCTTTTAGTTCTGTAAGGGTTCCAGGGCCCCATCAAAACCTTTTTTCCATAATCAAAAACATAAAAATAAATGTTGAAATATTATTATTTATACATGGATTTAAATGTAAAGTTCATTTAAAGTCAATTTTAATTTATTTCAAATCTATATCTCTAAATTATAAATTATATGACACTTAAAAGAATACGTAGATATTTATATAGAAAAAAATATAAAAAATAAGACAAATTGAACAAAAAATTACATGTATAAATTTGATTCAACCTAATGTACCATCAACATCCTCTCTTTTCTGCAATGCGTCTATGATTGGCTCATGCTCTTCCATTGAAAGTGTCCATAATATTTTATTATAAGGTCTCCCTTTGTATCTTTCCAATTTGATATTTTAGTCACTACCAAATGGGAATAGTGCATAATCTTCTTTTCTAATTGGTAGTCTTCAAAAGCTAGTAAACTATTCATTCTTTTTAGGTATTTGCGTAACCATGTACGAACTACCACAACAGACCCAATTGGATACTAAAAATCATCATCATCTATGTGATGGCATATCAAATTTTTCTTAGGTTCTACACATCGAGCTAACCAATACTCTGTCTACTCTTCATTATCCTCAGGTGCGACAACAACATACACATGACATGCAAAACAAAATTAAGTACATGCACAAATGAAACTTGTTTAAAGGTTTATAATTCAAATATAATCATAAATTATATAACACACACATGTACTAATATAATTAAAAATTTTCAAATAAATTAAATTAAATTACCAGGTTGTATGAGGTCTGAAACATGATCATAATCTTCTAATACAAAGGCATGATCCAGGTCTTCATTTATTATATCATCTTCATCTTGTGTCTCACTAGGTGTTAAGAATTTTTGTTTCTATTCTTCAATCCATTCACTATTCTCGCATTCTTCCCATACACCTGCAACACAAGATTGACAAAAAAATCCAAGCTCCCTAGTCCATATAGTCCAAGTGTTAGAATTACAACTCCTAAATGAATGACATTTAGTCGATCTGATGATTGTATCATAATCATATCTTGAAAGGATATTCTTCTCTTTAACTAGCCAGAAAAAAATGTCTGATTCTAGAGCTCTGACTTGATCATGTAGACAAATTTGTTTTACACCATTCAACAATTGCATGTGTATCTTTAAATTTAGATTTTTCCTCAAATTTGAGTTTCTCTCTACAAAGGGCTCTCTTAAGACATGCACCGGCACCATCATGTTCTCCCTTCCCATGTCCAGCCTCAAAAAAACTCCAGATATGTTGGATATTTATTTTCTTATGTGTCCTACTCAACCAATAAAACATTCTAGAATTCTTGAATTTCCCTGTGCAATTATCTAACCATATTAGATGTTGTGTTATATGAATTTCTCACTCCATTAAATTTTCATAAAAGGTCTTAAAGAATACTGGACAAACTTTGATGAGTGTAATTTATTATCACTTGTATAGAAATGGTACTCTCTCAATATTTTTTGATCCTCTTCTATACTATCAGGTGCATGCCTATAGACAATATGAAAAAAAATTATTACTTGCACTGAATTATAATATTGCGATTGGATCTCATCTTGTGGTGCACGTGTGTAGTTCTTTGTAAAGTCAATGACTGAAAGTATACTACCAATTGGAAATGTATTCTTGCATATGTGAAATTTTTCATCAAGCCATCTAGAATTTTGAGAGTGCTTCACATATTAAGGTATGACCTTACTCCTGAATTCATTCATAAAAGTATGAACACTAAATTTTTCAGTTATTAGATCACATTATTTTCCAACCTTTCCATCCTTCAATGTATACTCAACAGTTTTAAATCTTTGTACATCAACTAATTTCTGTCCAAAATCAATTGAAATATTTTCATGCAAACATTCATCTAATAATGTAAGATTTCCACATACATCACATACACCAGAAATACATGCATTCAAAAGATAAAATTTCTCATTAGATGGGTTACAAAAAAAATTGAGATAAAATCCTTTACATTTTGAGGTGGTATATTTATACCACATTCCTTCAAGATTTCATTAGTATGCATGGTACAACGTATAGATCGAAAAATATCATAATGATAATGAAATTGAACATGATTTTTGCAACAACAAGTGATTCTTTCCTAGTTAATCCTTACATACCATGCTTTACATTTTTCAAAAGATCTTTGACTAATACTAATAGCTAACACCTTATCTCCCAAAAAAAAATTATATAATTCTTTTTGTGTCATATCTAAAAGGTGTTTTGGATGTGTGGATTATGAAATTTTGAACCAACTCTTAATTTAAGAACATCTCTGGCATTAGGGGATACTCTTGTAGTATCCTGCCAAAATTTTTCAATCAAAGTATTGTCTTCACTAGTAAATTTTTACAATGAATATTAAGATATCTTAAAATTTAACATAAGTGGATATCTTAAAATTTAACTCTTATTTTTACAACTCTTATTAAATTTTTACAATGAATATTAAGATATCCACTTATGTTTCAACTCATTTTTTATAAGTAGTAGTTTTGTTTACTAAAGTTGTTGTTATTGCTCATCGTGCCACATTACTATCTTTAGAATGAATTTTCTTTTCAATCGTGTCAAATGCATTAGGAATAGTTGATATAAATTGTTTTAGAGACTCATTATTCTTCTTGGATTTCACTTAAATTCCTAGCCTCTTCATCACTTTTTGCATTTTAGACATTTAACTAATTATAACATTTATTGACATTGAAACCCAAATTCATTATTATAAAAAAAATTGTCTAAACGATCTGCTTGCATGTGTCGTAATCTGTCTCCATGAAACCAAACCACATAGATTGTCTAGTACATCACTTTTTATTTGAAATTATTCATTCATTTAATTATCATTATGTAGGATAGGAAAATGAATAAAACATGCACATAAGAAGAGCCATCAACGAAAGCAAGATGTTGATAAGAAGACTATAATGATAGTGTGAAGAATCAAAAGAAGATGGTTAAACAAAAATGGGACAAATGATTTCAATTTATAGAATTTGAAGACCAAATCTCAAAATTAGCAAATTTATGTGCAAAAGGGAAATTATCATAGATTATAGAAATTAGCAAATTTGAAAGAGGAAAATTGTCATTAAAATGAAAATTTATGACAAATCGAATGCACAAATAGAAATCAAAGAGTTGAAAAATGAAAATTTGTCCCAAACAATGACAAATATGACAAAAGAAAAAAAAGAAAAATTGTCATAAACTATGACAACTTATGACAAAAGGGAAAAACGAAAATTGTTATAAACTATGACAATTTATGACAAAAGGAAAAGGGAAGGTGGAGGCCAAAAAAGATGAAGTGCAGGCTAGAAAAGTGGGTGAAGCACAAATTAAGGGATAAAATCCCATTTGACGAAAGGAGGGAATTATTGAATTTGAAAATTCATTTATTCCCACAAAATGGAAAATTAGGATTTAGGAATTATAAAAATTTCATAAATCAATAATTAGCCAATTAATTAATGTCATATTAATTAATTGTGAAACTATGGGAAGGGGAAAAATAAATGTAATTTATTTATGAAGGCTCTGACTTAGAGATAAATTATGGGTTATTTACCCGTAAAGAAAAGAAATTAAATGATTTGAGAAAATTAATGATTTTGATGAGACAAAGGATCGATTTTGATAACTCTCATAATGACTTGCATTGATTTCAAAAAAGATTGATTATGTAAAAAATGAGGGAAAATCAAGGAGAAATATTAGTTAATTAGGGATGAAAATTAGACATTGAAGACATGTTAGAGAAAGGGGGCACGTAAGCATGAACCATTTTTAGGTGTCTACATTTTGCCCCTCTTTGAGACAATGCGATTATGAGTGTTGGTTCTGTTGGCAATTTGGATGAGTTGGTTACATAGATGTTGTCATTATGGAAACATATGATCTACATGAAGATCGCACAGGTCAGAGAGCTAGTATGTCAGAGTGCAATGCAAATTGTCTAAGTATGAGATAGTGTGTTTTTACCAGTGAACGTGATGATAGTTTTGATTTGCGATGTTGATTGGAGTAAGTTCAGTACTTACACACTTGAACATAGACTCTATGCTGACTATTTAAGACTCACCTCAGAGTGCAAGTCAATCAGACATATACGGAAGAAGTTATGACAATTTTACTAAAGATAGTGTTAACCCGACATGACAGAATATGAAGACAGAATTGATAAAGAGTTAAGGGATTATTTTGTTTATCAAAATAATGACTTAACAATATAAATGGATGACATCCTAGATGTTAACCCATGGATAAAGATATTTTTTAATATGATAGCTGACTGGAAAGTTATTAATCTTAATAACTTGTATAAAGATATGTAAAAATGTAATGTAATACAAAATAATGTATATGTGAATGTAGTAGTGAAAGTGAAGAGCAATGAAGAGATATTGATGCAATCAGTATAAGGTTATGTACCTTGAACTATTTTTGTAATCGGTGAATATTGTATATTACTTGTTTGGGTAGTGGGCTCATCTGGTAATCACACTTTGTACTGCCAACTCCTAATAGGGTTGAGGCTTCTAACAAGGCCTATAGTCCCTTAATTAGGACTGAGACACTATATGCATGTAATAGACTCTAACTATTATATACTAAGTTTGCACCCTTGTTTCAAGCTCTCTTGGTCTTGATAACCTAGTATAACATGGGAATCATCTCTAGGTTGTGGGACCTATGCTAACTGAGATGAGACCTCTACATTATAGGTTGGTTCCTCTTGGATAATCACCTTAATTTTCTCTTAGATACGAAAGTAAATCTTTGAGGGGAAAGGGATAGAAGAAATGCTAAAATGGGAAAGTGACTGAAAGCAAACTACCTACTAGGTGATACACCAAAAATATGGTATGAATTGCAGTTTAGAGAATGCAATCAGTAAACAAACTTAGGTCTAGGAGATCACAACTCACTAAATAGGTTTGCATAAGTATTTCATAGAGAGGTCTGGACAAAAGACACAGACTATGACCTACAAATAGACATTCACCTCTACAACTGGGTATATGAATGAGACAGATTGTCAAGGGGTTGAAGTATACCCACAGGAGCATTCAAATCAAATCAGACATAGTAATACACATGAGTTGTAGAAAGAAAGAGGGATCAAGAACCCTAAGATATCACTGAAAATATTCAAATACTCAATTCATTAAGAGACAACTCAGACAAGATAGAATAGGGACATGAAAATGTCACAAAGTACCTTGCAATATCTGAACCATCAATGAAAGTTACAAACTATAGAAATCAGAGGGCAAAAAGAATGCCACAGATAAATTCTGAGAAAGAAAATCCTTCCTTTACAATTTCCAACTCTAAGCTTCAAAAAAAGCTCCAAAATATTATATACATCTCCTTTTTGCACGCGGGTAGGAGTCAAAACCTAATTAGGGTTGCATATGATTTTTTTCATAAAATAATCAAACCCTAACTCTATCATATATGATCATAAATGTATCTTGAAATATCTTGATCAATCAGATACATGCCTTGAATGAAATCTCCATCTTAGTACTATATCTTCCTCCAGACAAGCTACCTTGATCCATCTACCACCCTACAACTTGGCCTTGCCATGAATGTTTGCAATTGAAGTATAGAAGTCCATAGGTGGTGCCACCTTTTAATGTTTCTCAGCATGAGAATACCAACATGGTACTTGAGAAATCCTAGGACATGGCCATCAAATCTTCTCATCATTCTCCCAACCGCAACTATCCTAAAGAATTCAATTTGAGCTACCCATTTTGTTGCAATTGATCACTGGATCAAAACCCTAAAAAAACCCTATAGAGATATATTTGAATTTAAATATTAATGACTAATAGGTCAAATTTGAAATGTGACCATCGATATCTATCTTTCTTGGCAGATGAACGACTTAGATCAACCCTGTGACAGTTGGGAACCCCTTTGAAAAGTCATCGGCCACATCAGCAGTCTCTTAGCCAATAAGAAACAAGTGTGTTAGTGCCTCCTGGCAACACAGACCCATGACCCATTGAGATTCTTATCAGATCATTTTTGCATGATCGCATGGGCTTGGAAGATCCCTTGCAATCAAGTGACAAACTGTAGATCCTCATTCTACTGACATCCCTGCAGATCCTCTGACACGGTCCCACTAAAAAATCCCCATCATTGCCCAGCCAGCCAATAAAAAACAAGCACATCACCAGGATAGGACCCACCCAATAGAGCCTTGGCAATAAAGTAAGATCAATGATTGTCGTATGATCGCAAGGAATATTCCTACCCCATGTGATCATGTGACCACCATTGGATCTTTAGGAAAGACAACCACTGGGCCCGCTCTAACCTATCTACACATCATGAACCTTGACCAATTAGAAGCCCGCACATCAGCATGACCTGGCATCAGACCCACTAACAACCAAACTCTGCAAATAGTGAAGATCGATGGCCATTGCATGATTGCAAGGAATATTCCTAGCCTATGCGATCATGCGACCAGCTGTAGATCTAGATTCCTTACTTTAACCATTGAGTTGAGACTGCCATCCAAACTAGAGATTATGCGATTGAAGGAAAGATGACCGCCCGCTAGGTCACCAGATGTCAAGGACTTAACCGCTAGAAATTTGAGATCTTGCGAACAAAGCAGTCATGTAGTCACTGAAAGAAAGGATAACTGCAAGTAACATTAAGCGACCACCCGACTGAAGAGACCATCACTAGGTCTCAGAATGAAAATAGAGTATTCCATCCGACTAGGAGATCTCACGAACAAAGGGTAGTCGTGAGATTGGGAGAAATAAAGGAATATTCTACAAGGGCTTAGAGACTTTGCGACCAGGCTATCAGACTTAAAGCACACATGAAGAAAAGAACCCTTAAGTGGCAGAAAAAGGTAACAGCAAATTAGAACAGGCCTAGGGTTTTTTGGCTCCAATGGTCACTTTTCAAATTAAACTTGTAGACCAGGGAGTTTGGATAGTTGCAGAGACTAGAGGAAAAGGAAGAAGACCATGAAATTTTTAGAGGTGCTCAACAAGATAAAAATATGCAGACCAGGGAAGGAATTCAACCTAGCCAAATTTATATGGGGCAGAAAAATTTGGGTAACACTAACATGGTCAACATCCTTAACATGATAATTTTGATTAGTGGATCTTTGTGGGTACCATCCCCACCAGGGTTTTCCCTTGGCCAAGGTTTTCTTGAGAACAAATAATGTGTTATGAGTTCTTTAGTTTTATTGCTATGCATGTTGTTTAGCTTCTTATATTATGCATGTGTTAACATAATCTGTTATATCCATAATTGGGAAAAAGTTAAAGTTTGTAGAATACTGATTCAAGCCCCCTCTCAGTATTCCCTATTTCTAACAATTGGTATCGAAGCTTAGTTACTCAGAAAAGAATCATTAAAGGAAAGCCTAGTAGCTTGAGTAAGATCTCTATGGATATGGATTAGCTACAAAAAAATCTTGAAGAAGCTCTTGAACAAAGTGATATGCTTACTGAAGAAAGAGATACTCTGAAAGGAAAATATGATGAAGCAAAGAACCTCATTGAGAAACTGAAAAAAAAGTTAGAAGATCTAAAATTCACATTGAAGATTGTGATGACAACTTAGAGAAATAAAATGAGATCCTTAAACATGAACTGAAGATTAAAAAATCTGAAGCTAAGTCTAAAAGATGGAAATGGCAAGAATGAAGCAAATCTAAAATCTAAGAATGAAAATCTTAAGCTTGAAAATGAAGGGCTAAAATCTAAACTTGGTAAAGTAACATCTGAACTTGAGAAAGTCAATTTGTAGTATGTTGAACTTGAGAAATACAATACAATTGTGAAAGGAGGATTGACTCAATCTAAGAAGCAACTTGAAAGACTATATTCAACTAGTGAGAAGATTGATGAGCAAATATCTTATCAAAACCATTATGTGATAAAACTAGTCTTGGATTCAACACTTTTAAACAAAGTAATGAAAGAAAGGAACCAGATCTAAAAATATTTGAAAGCATAGATGAGAAGAAGTCTGATTAGATTAACAAATCTAAAGATACACCTAAGGAAGAAGAACCACCAAAGCAAGAGGAATCACCTATAGGTATGCAAAGAGAATTCAAAGGTAGATGTTTTTCTTGTAATACTATTGGTCATATGAAGAGAGATTGCACATGTAAGAAATTTAAACCTCTTAATGGTTATTGTTATAATTGTCATGGTTTTGGACATAGAGCTATTGAATGCAGAAAACTTAAATTTGTTGAGAATAACAATAATAGTAGAATATTTAGAAATACTAATCATACAGATAAGAAACCTACTGAAGATATGAACAGAAGAAATGGAGTAGTCTATTATAGATGCAACAAGGTTCGACACATTGCTAGAAATTACAGATCATAGATCAATCAGTTTAGACCAAGATATGGAAGCAATGGAATAGTTTGTCAGATATGTAACTAGATTGGACACACAGTAAAGTTTTGCAGAATGAACAATAGAGTTTTTCATACCAATCCTAACCCTAGAAGTCATGCAAGAAGAAATGAAGATGCAAGAAACAGTAAGAAAGGATGTTATACTAATTCAGATGAAGTGAAGTTTGTTAAAAGCATAGATCAAGGAGACATATTCATCACTGAAGGTAGATAGAAAGGTGACGTATGAAATGGTAAGAATGAATCTTTACCTGACTCATCTCAAAGTACATAATTCATGAAAATTACAATAGAATAGGAACTTATATTAGTGTAGAATTTGATATATGATGAATTGAGTCTTGTGTAGTTAAAGAAAGGTATTATATGATGTTCTAATGCTATGGTTGAGAGTGCAAAGAAAAATATTATGTTTTGCTAGATCACAAGAAGTTTTATAGGTTAACAGAATCAACTTTTTGGAAGAAGCAAAAAAAGAATTGAATGCGATGTCAGATCTAAGTGAGATTGAAATGATAAAAGGTCACAAATGGTGTTATTTGATCATGAAAGAAAATACAAGTGTTAAGGAGATCAAAGAGTAGTGATTGGAAGCATTTTGCAAGGATTTGGTGAAGAATTTTGTGTCAAATCTATGCAAGCCCTAAATCGTGAAATCAAGGTATTTTACTTGGTACATCTTTAAATTAGTTAAGGAATTAAAGGAAACCATGGATATTGTATACACCTAAAAATGGTCACCTAGACTACTAGCCCCTTTTGCTAAATCATAAATTGCTTGCTCTTGATCAAATCCTAGCTCTATCATTTATTCAATTATTTTCTATGGGCTAACCATCTTATCCTAAGTCTTTATTTATTTAAAAGGAATATTTCCTCCCCTTTTAATAAATAAAAAGCCCCCACTTTTCCTCTTATCCTAAGTTGCACAAATAAAACATTATTCTTATTTTATAAAAAGGGAAAAAGCACTTTTTGTCTCATATGGACACAAAAGTCAACTCCTATTTTCTCATTGGAGGATACTTGTGCACATGGATTGCTCCTCTTTTAAGCTCCACCATTGATTAAATCTTTTGCCTCTTAATCTCCATGGTCCATTCCTCCTCATTTCCTTTAAAAGGAGAGCTCTCTTCTTCATTCTAGATCCCCAACTTTTTATGCTAACTTTATGTTGCAGGTTTTCTATGTACACTTTTGGAGCTTTTGAAGATTTGGAGCATTCTTAGATTAGCTTCATATTTATGCTTTCTTATATTAGCTTCATTTCTATGCTCTAGATTAGCTCACATAGATTAATTAGCTTGGGTTGTAACAGTTGCATATTTCCTTTCATAGCTTAACTTGCATTTCCATTCTTGATTCTTGAGGATATTGGAATTCTTGCCCTTGTATTCATTGAATCTCCCATTGCATGGTTTACTAGCAAGGTTATAGGCTAAATAGCTCTAGCTAAGAGCATTCTTAAAACCCTTGCACTCCATGCCTAGGGAGCTATGGATCGATTTGTGAAGGCTCATTCTTGAGGTTCCTTGCATGTAATGATCCATAGAAGTGCACCATTTTAGTGTGTACATTTTTGGCACCCACCATTGAGTTGTAAGCCTTATTCTCTACATTTTTATCAAGTTTCGTATATTTTTTTTCAGCGTCACTTTTCTGTCATTTTTGCGCAAACAGGAGAAATGTCGCTTACGGGAAATTTGTTCACGCCTGTGAGCATTTTGTTCATGCCTATGAGCATTTTGTTCATGCCTATGAACATTTTGTTCCTGCCTGTGAGCATTCTTTTCACACCTGTGGGCATTCTTTTCACGCCTCTGAGTATTCCGTTCACGCCTGCCTGCGAGAAATCTTTTTCCACTTTTGCACAGTCTATTGACGGTTTTGAGCATTTTGCTTGCGCGTCTGAATATTCTGTTGTTGCCTTTGCATTCTCTTTTGTCACCTATGTAGGTTCTTTTTGCGCGTCCAGACATTGTGTTGTTGCTTTTGTAGGCTTTGTTGTCACTTTTACAGGTTCTGCTTGCACAGCTGGAAAATCTTTTGTCACCTTCACAGGTTCTATTGTCGTCTGTGCACATTTTAATCACGCCTGCCAACTTTTAAATGTTACATTTTAGCTATTAAATGTCACCTGGTATTGTTTGTTGAATTTTGCTAGTTTATTTGTTGTTTTCAATTTTTCTAAAAATTCCAGCGTTTTCAAATCCGTGCCACTTTGGAAAATAGGCCTCCATTTTTGAGAAATTTTTGCAAATGATATCAAAATTTTAAGTGTTATATATCGTTGGAAAGGTCTTTCCAAGCTTACTCTAACCATGATGGTTTCATTTTTAGATTTTATCATTTGATTAGCTATTTTACATGTAGATTATCTGATTTTTGATGTGCTAACCATTGTGGAGCTAACAAGTTGTGCTTGTAGGTGCTCTCATTGCTTGAAATTTGCCAAAAGAACACATGTCAAAGAGGGCTACTAATGGTTTTTGCAGAGCTTCCCTAAGCATAAAAACCAAATCAAGTGCTTGTTTAATTGCTTTCTTTATTAAGTGCGGTATATACTAGTTGTTTCATTTCATAGGCACTTAATACCTTGTTGTAGAAATTTTGAGGTGGTAGGAGAGTATGCACTTCACCCTTGTGGTGAAACGTAAATCTTGACCCATCTTGGGATTTTGAAAGCAAGGGGGTAATTAAATCTTTGCTTGGTGTGTTTGGAAGAAGTTTTTTGAGATAGGGGAGTATGCTCTTCACCCTCGTGGTGAACCAAAAACCTTGAACCTCAAAAATCATCCATTCTTTGTTTAGTATAGGATCCTTTAGCGGGCCTGCTCTTGAGCAATCAAGAGGAATGACCCAAGTGGGGACAACCTTGTCATCATTTTCCTTGGTGGCGAGTGATTCCAACTCACTATAATCTCAAGGCTATCAAGGACATAAAACCTTGGTAGACATAACACTTGTCTTCGCTTGATGTGAGTAGCTCATGGGATTGTGACCATGGGGAAAGCATTGAGCAAGAATGCTTAAGGCACTCTTGAGGCCACGAGGTCCTAGTCCTTTATGAGGAGCAAGAGGGGTGCTATGAATAGAAACCCTTACTAAAAACCTTAGATAGAAGCCACCTTATTTTAGCCGCTTAGCTTCTTGGTGCAAGGATTGATCCAAGTGGACTTACCTGGATCACCCCAAGACACTCACCATATGTGTTCCTTTGGTTGTCTTTCTGACACTTCCATGACAATGCCAATATCTCTTGTGGGCAACCACTTGGTGTGAGGCAAGGGAGCATCAAGTTGTGGGCCAAGTTGCTAAGTAATGAACCTTGTCCTTCTAGATAGTAATTGCTTGAATTGTCTTCAATTGTGCTATACCAGTGACAACGTTCTTAACATTCAAACAAATAGTAGCATTCATAAGATTTTCTATTTTGATATCACAAGTGCTTGTCTTGGCAAGGTTGTTTTTGCCCTTGTTCCAAGTGTTTTATGACATGTTTGATCACCTACTATTTGCAAACTTGTCTTTTACTTGTTGTTACTATCTGTCAAACTAAGAAATTGCACTATCCAACCTATAACATTGACCAACTTGCTTTCAAAACTGAGTTTTTCACATTCACTAGTCAAGAGTCATACTTTTTGCCTTGAAACTATCACATAGTGAACATTTGTTGTCCGCTTGATTTGTGTCATTTTCGGTCTTCCTTGGTCAGTCTAGGTTGGATCTTAGGGGTTATTACATGTTGTTCAATATCCAAATGAATTTCAATGGTATCAATTTTCTCAAAATGACTCTTGGTCACTTCTTTCTTCCACATCTCTCATGTCTTCCTAGTCTCCCATTTTCATCCTTTCTCTTCTTCCTAAAATTTTCATGTCTTCTTGATTCTTTTCCTCTTATTATCTAGTCTACCTTTTTCTATTTCATCTCTTCTATTCATTTCTTTCATGCTTGATTCCTCCTCTTCTAGAATCATGAGTTTCAACTATCTTGCTATAGAACCTCTCTTGAGAAGGGATGATCTCAAACTCATTGCTCAATTTGAATAGTAGTATTTTTCCAACCATCTTGCAAGTCATCAACTTAAGGCAAGAGTAAACAAAAAGATGCTTGAGTCTGACGCTTTTGCTAGGATTATAGACATGATTCTATCACAATCTCCTTCTTCCAAACACTCTTTATCTTCTAGGTCTTCTCATCATTCCTCATCTTCCACATCTTACCAGGCCTTTTCCAGACATTATTCTCCTTCTTCAACTTCCAAATCTTATCATGACTCTTCTAAATATTATTCAAATTCCTCATTATGCAAGTCCTCTTCCTACAATAAGTCTTCAATTTCCTCTTCTTCACGATCTTGTTCTTCCTCTACTTCCCCCAAGAGTCTTTCTTTTCTTTGTGAGCCATTCCATAATGAGCAACATGACAATCCTTGTAATACTTTTGATGACTATGATGATGGACAATGTAGTGATACTTATGACACCTCTATTCCTCAGAGTCCTCCTAGTCGCAGACTCATGGTTACTGAAAATGGGTTGTCATATTAGAGAGATTGTGATGGTGATCCATATGATTCTAATTTTGAAAGAGAGTTTGGTTATGTTTGTAAACAATACCTTGATGATGATCCATCTTCTATGGCTGAGGACTATAAAATGCAACGCACTAATTATAAACGTTACTACTACAAGAATCTTTCCTCTAAGAATTTCACTGCTGAAAATCAAAATTGCACTTTCGAGAAAGATCATGTTAATGCTGAACCTTTGTCTTGTGATGGTCCCCTTCCATCCCCTACTTCTTGCAATACTCATACATCTCCTAAAGCTTCCAAGTCTTCCAAATCTTTCACAAATCCTTCATCCACCAAAGATGCTAATACTTTTCATGCAGTTCCCTATAGTTATCCTCAAGGGCTACCTCTTAAAGAAACTCAAGCTCACCTTCAATTTGCTGCAAATACTTCTAATGATGCTAAACTGAAAGATCTTAAGCCTTCATCTGCCATAGTGCCTATTTCAGCTAATTCTTCACCATCTCTTCTAAAGTCTTCCATATAGTCCCAACATGCTTCCTTGTCCTTAGAAGTGGCTCCATGTCAAGAGGACTTTAAAAATGATAAAGAAAAGAATATAAAAAAATATCAAGATCAAGAACCCTCCATGTCATCCAATTATTTTCATGATGTCTCTGATCCATTTCATGGTTCTTTGATCCTCTACACTCTTCTGCATTCATTCCACCATCTCCTAAGAAAGATCAAGCTACTACTTGTACCATTGAGCTTATTGACGATCAAAATAACCTTACCACACTTGCACTTTTCAAAGATGATGTTTCCATTAAGGTTATTAAAAATGGTGTTGTTACTTCTAATGTAATGCCTATTGAAAATCAAAAGAAAGTTGATATGCTTATGCTACCCAATGATCCTTGTCAAGATCAAAGTCTTCCATCTTCTTGTTCTACCACTTCATGCTTGCTTTTACTTTCTACTCTTCCTAAGTCTTTGAAAGCTTTGAACAATCCTATCAAGGAAGATGCTCCTATTCAAGATGTCAATAATTGTATTGAAAATTCCAATGCTCACTCCAAAGATGCTGATATCCTTGGTTGTCATATACACGCTGATGAACTTATTGATTATCCTTTTGCATCTTCCATGTCCATCCTTGGACCTCATCCACCAATACTAAGGGCTTCACATCTTCCTTCCATCTTGGGACCTTATGTCCCTTCACTTTCCCCTCCTAATTCTCCTAACTCATCATCTATTTTGGGTCCTTACGTCCCTCCATCTCCTATATTTCCTCAAGATCAACATAGATGCATACCCTTGAATCCTTTTCATCCACTCACCCATCTAAACCAGTCATATCATCCTTCTCCTTCCACAAGTCCCAAGTCTTTTGGAAGTAACTTGAATGTTTAATATAAGAAAAAGAAGCAATACAAGAATTCATCAAAAAAAGAAGATCACCATGTCTGCTCTAATCGACATGGAAGCATAAAGTCAAAAGAGATATCTAAGAAGAAAACTACAAGACAAGTATGGGTTCCAAAATCCATCATTGAAGATATTCTCTCTAAATCATCAAAAGGAAATAAAAAGCCTAAGGCTATATGGATTCCAAAATCTCTCTTGAAAGATTCTAATGTTGAGAAACAAGTGAAGTTGACATTCAAGATTCCAAAGGCTTCCACTTCATCTTCTTCCAAAAATGATCTTCAATTCCATGCACCTGAACTGTAACCTCTGCTAAACATTCACCATATTCCTTCTTGTATTCCTTCATTCACATTTCCTTCACCCTCTCAACACCCTTCAAGGTGTGTGTCAATGTTGATCTTGCCTCCCTTTCTATCTCCCCTTTCACAATCCTTTCATTCACTATCCTTCTACCTTCTATCCTTTTTCCTCATTTTACTATTCCTCATATCTTCCAACCTCACTCGCTTTGCATAAAAACCTTATCCTCCATTTTTGTCTTCCATTTTCCTTTCCCTATCAGCATCTTTGAGCATATCATTTTGAATCATTAGCATATTATGGTTTATCCTTTCAAGGAGCATTATTTGAAAAGCTTGCGTTCTTCCAAAAAAAAAAAAGAGGAAAGAAAAAAATGAAAAAATTGAAAATGTGCCATGGTGAAAACCTAGAAATAGGCGCCTTGGTAGCAACAGTAAAGATAAACAAATTCATCCTATGGTGAAAACCACTCCCTTTTGGTACCTTGGATAAGTACCATGATGAAAACCAGGCAATTAGGCATCATGCGTAGTTCTTCTACATATTTCATCCATTCCATCTTCTCTCTTTGATCTTGACAATGTTGACCTATAACAATGAACATTTGGCTATTTTGTGAGCTATCTTACGATTATCTTGCTTTCATTCCTTTCATGTTTAACCTTCATATTCATTTTCCTCCATTCATTCTAACCTTTCGCTATCATTTTCCTCCTTGGTCTTGATCTAATAAAAAGAGTAAAACACGATGCTATGAAGCCTCTTGACATGTCTACTCCTTTGGACTACATCCTCTCCTTCTTTTGCAGTGCGCTTTTGAGGCTTAACCCATGCTGGCCTTTCATTGCTTGCCCAAATGTGCTTTACATGACAATTTTTCCCTAGCTTGGGTACTCTTGAGGAGTTTTCCTTTGAGGATTTCTTCCTTTCATTTGCCTTCATTCTCCTTTCCTCCATCTCAATCACCAGCTTGCTAATCCCTCTTGTTTTCCACCTTGTTAGACATTGGGACTACACGATGTGATCTTGCTCATGAGTTTAATGCCCATTCTATCTAGGGGCATCCTTTGTACATATCTTATTGATCCTAAAAAAATACCAAAAAAATTCATATATGATGCTGAAAAAATCCAAAAAATCATAAAAAGTACTAAAAAAATGAGCATCCTAGTGAAAACCTAGCAATAGGCACTTTGATGTCTCACCAAAAAAATCAAAAAATTCAAAACATCAGAAAAAAAAATTTGAAAAAGTGCCTTGGTGAAAACCTGGAAACAGGCTCCTTGGTAGCAAAAATACAAAAAAATTATAAAAAGTCCTAAAAAATTGCAAAAAAATCTATCAAGTGGTGAAAACCTAGAAACAGGCACTACTTGAGACCCTTGCACCTATGTCTATCAGTCTTGCATGGCACTCATTCACTCCACTTCTCTCTTTGCCTCTCCTAGCCTAGAATTGACTCCTCTCTTAGTCTAGGGGGCATATGTTGTTTTAAGCTTATCTTGGGTCTCTTTGTGCATCTGGGTTTCTTAGGTACCTCGCAAATGGTGTTTTTCAACACCACCCCAATTGTGTTTTTCAACACTACCCTAGCATCGAGTGTTTCTCAACACTTATCAGATATCCTACTTGTAGTCTAGATGATGCAATATTTCTCACTGGTAGATGCGATACTCAAAGTTTGACTCTATGACCTACACACACGCACTTAAACATTTGACTCACTGAGACTTTATTGGCTTTATTTCTTTGTGTGCTATCTATGATGATTTCTTTGCTGAGTGTTCTCCCCCTATGATCATTTTTGATGATGCCTAGCTAGAAGACTAAGGGAATGAGAACATGTTTTATTGCTTTTTTTGCTTGTGGGTATATTTTGTTGGTCCTAACTATCATGAGCATTTATGCTGGTCTTACTTGACATTGGGATCTACAAGGTATTATCTCTGGTTGTTTTGCAAGTGCATGCTTATAGTCATCTTGACTTTCTTGTGTCTCGATGAGAGCATAATCTTGCTATATCAAACTTAGGTAATCTCACTGCACTAGTCATCTTGACCTGCATGTCTTTGATGCCTAGGTGAGATTTCCACATTTCTATCTGATATAGATCATATTCAGATCCACATAGTTATGCTAGTGTGTATTGTATGATCTTGCAACGCTACCAATAACGCTCAATGATGAATATTAGATGTCTATTGGCTTTGTGACCTTGCAAGTAAACCACTTTTCATGTAGCTTGCATTCTTAAGTTCATGTTAGTTAGTTTTGCATCTTGCATATGGAGAGAGCTCTCCTTTATCTTTCATGGACTTGTTAATCAACTGCGCTCACCTTTGGCTTCTTCTCGATCATGTCTTTCACTTCTTGTCTTTCATATCACATCATTTTCCTTTCATTTCAGGATCCAAACCGAAATCTGAGTTCACCTAGATCACCCAAATTGTCTTTCTCCTTCTTCCATGCAGTTGGCTAACCTTTTGAGGCCTGATCCTTTGATCTTTGCTGGGGCATTCTTCACCTCTTCATCTCCATCTCTTTCAAAATTCTAGTCTTTCATTCACTTTCAAATCCCCAGTTCAAATTCTTCCCCTCCATGATGTTTTCGGGTTGAGGGACCACTTGGTTCGTGCCCCGGGTCCCATGTATGGGGCATATCTTCACTACTTGATGGTTATTCTATTCTCTTTCTTTGATTATGATTTCTAGTGATTTGATCATGCTACTCTTGCTTCTGCTTTCCCTCTACTTGGATTACGCTTTCGATCCCGAGGGGGCAGAAACATCATATATTATTGGCTATCTCTTTCCTAAGTGTTTAGTATGGTCGCTACCAGGCTGATCATGCAAGATTTTCTATTTCTCTGCACTTCCTTCTTTGGAAGCAGATCACTTATCTGCTTGCCTTCTTGGCTGATCTTAGTTGCTTTGTGATCCCAGATCGATCTCACATTTCAACTTCATTATTTAACTGCATGTGTTCTGAGATCGATCACACATTAGTCAAAGAGGGGCAAATGTATACACCTAAAAATGGTCACCTAGACTATTAGCCCTTTTTGCTAAATCATAAATTTCTTGCTCTTGATCAAATCCTAGCTCTATCATTTATTCGATTATTTTCTATGGGCTAACCATCTTATCCTAAGTCTTGATTTATTTAAAAGGAATATTTCCTCCCCTTTTAATAAATAAAAAGCCCCCACTTTTCCTCTTATCCTAAGTTGCACAAATAAAGCATTATTCTTATTTTATAGAAAGGGAAAAAGCACTTTTTTCTCATATGGACACAAAAGTCAACTCCTATTTTCTCATTGGAGGATACTTGTGCACATGGATTACTTCTCTTTTAAACTCCACCATTGATTAAATCTTTTTCCTCTTAATATCCATGGTCCATTCCTCCTCATTTCCTTTAAAAGGAGAGCTCTCTTCTTCATTCTAGATACCTAACTTTTTATGCTAACTTTATGCTGCAGGTTTTCTAGGTACACTTTGGAGCTTTTGAAGATTTGGAGCATTCTTAGCTTAGCTTCATATTTATGCTTTCTTATATTAGCTTCATTTCTATGCTCTAGATTAGCTCACATAGATTAATTAGCTTGGGTTGTAACACTTGCATATTTCCTTTCATAGCTTAACTTGCATTTCCATTTCTAGCATAGTTGATTGCATTTCCATTCTTGATTCTTGAGGATATTGGCATTCTTTCCCTTGTCTTCATTGAATCTCCCATTGCATGGTTTACTAGCAAGGTTATAGGCTAAATAGCTCTAGCTGAGAGCATTCTTAAAACCCTTGCACTCCATGCCTAGGGAGCTATGGATTGATTTGTGAGGGCTCATTCTTGAGTTTCCTTGCATGTAATGATCCATAGAAGTGCACCATTTTAGTGTGTACAGATATTTCTTTGATTCACAATGTTAGAGATAAGAATAGACCTAAAATGAAAAGGGAACCAGTAGAACCCTTGGAAGATGATCCTAGGTTAGCTTTATCATCCATACCAGGCAAATTTTTACATCTAGAGAATGTTAGAAGTTATCTGGGACGTAAACTAGAGACTATCAGTGATAGTGATTTCACAGAGGAATATCATAAGATCTATAATGAGGACATGTCATTGACAGTAGGGTTTGAGCATTTGAAAGATAATGGGATCGTTAATTATGCTTTGCAATATGAATTTGACAATGAAGAATGTACCAAGATAATCCTAAGTAGAATTCACAATGGAAAGTTTTGGTTAGATGATAGAGTGATAGATATTATAGCTGACTTAATTCATGAAGTAACTAGACTATCTAAAATTGGAGCCATTCCTTTGAATGTGAGAAACATGAGGAAAATAGTCAAAGACAACACAAATTCATCCTACAATGGAAGAGGAATTGTAATTAGCAAGATACAACAAGATGATGTTAGATACTTGTGTAAGATCCTAACAACTAAGTTTTGTGCTAACTTGAGAGAGGATGACATGGAACTTGGAATGATACATGCAACTTATTTGATGTGTGTGGATAAAGTACAAGTTGACATGTGTGAGATTTTGAGGATACAGTTGTTTAAGAATTTGGAAAAAATAAAGAAGACTAAGTATTCACAGTTTAGATTCTCATCTTTAATCACTTATATGTTCTTTCATTTATTGAGAATATTTCCATTCACCATTGGAAATGATTGGAATGATGGCCGAACTATAATGGAAAGGATTAACCAAGCGTATAGGATGCATGTTATTGATAAAGTAAATGTAACTGTAGTGTTGGTAATTAAATCATTTTAGAATTTGATGTTTAGCAGATCAAGGATCCCACAGTCTCTCATGGAGAAGTACAAAAATGAGATATGTTTCATGGTTGATACTGACTTTACTTACATTGAAGTAGTAGAACCTATAATAGAGATCATAGACCCTCTTGGCTATGAGATATCTGAGATTAAGACAGAAGAATATGTGAGTAGATTACTTAAGTGCAAGTTGGATACTCACTTTAATAGGTTTGGAACCTTTGAGGAGAACTTCAACTCTGTAAAGACCATCCTTGAAGAGAAGCAGTCAAAGAAAAGAGTTGAGAGTACAATCAAGAAAATTCTAAAAGATACAAGGATGATTGAACATGATTTCTTGGTAGCCAAGCAAATAGCAGCAATAGTTAGAGATATTGGACAAAAAGAAGTTTTGTCTATTCCACCTCTATCATCAATTGTAGCATAGCAAGGGGAAACACCAACTAAGGTGAAAGTGGAAGAAATAGAGAAGGATCAAGAAGCAAGAATATCCACTAGATCAACCTCCTCCACACCTAGCAAAAGAATAAAAGGGATTGCTACTGGACTGGGTAAGAGGTAGAAGATATTGGTGCTACTAGTTCAAAGGAAAGTTGTAGAAATCAAAGATGATGAAAGCACTCCTGTTAAGAAGAGAACTTGCAAACCTGGAGTTGAAAAGGTTAATGAACAGATCATTCAAGATGGAGACTTTACAAAGATGAACAAATATTATGATCTCTATGATTATGAAGAAAGACTAAATCTAGAAAATGTAGTGGTGAAGCATATGATTTTATCTAATAAGAAATTTGATACAATTTAGGGTAAGATACTTGATGACTTGTACAAGAAACTTGTAAATAGGAAGAAGATAGCATCAGAAGAAGATATAGCTATTATAGAAAAGCTTGTAAGAAAACTCTATTTTGTGAGAGATGAAGTACACTTCAATCTGATCATGAAGGATTTAAGCACCCATTTGAGAACCAAGACAAGATCTATTTAGATTATGGGAGGTAGATATAAAGAAGTTAACATAGAAACAAAGCAAGCAATCATTAAGGTTATGTCAGAAAATATTGGAGAATCATCAGTTGCAACAGAATCTAAAGATCAAGAAAAAGAAGCAGAACAAGAGGACATTCCCTCTCCACCAGCCATAAATATTGAGGATGAAGTCATGGATGTTGAAGGAACTTAGATCACCTTGGATAGTGATGATAACTTATTCAATAATCTTGAAAACATTGTTGACAATTCATTTTTTGAAGAGTAGGAGAGTACCAAAGGAGAAGAGAAGACTTAAACCAAAATTGTAGAACCTAAAGTGATAGAAAAACAAGTACCTGTTCCCACTCTAGAAGAAATCAGTCTTGCACCTAAGACTGGCAAGAAAACTCAGATCGGTTCTATGATTGAGAATTTGGGAAAGGAAGTAGATGATGATGATTAGATGAAATTGATCACATCTTTGAACAAGATCATCGGAAAGAACAAGAAAGTAAAAAGCCTTGAAGGATGCCTGAAGGAGCTTACTGAGAAGTTACCAGGTATTATTACTACACAAATTGTAGAAGATGACCCTCTGGTAAGAGAAAATAAAGTAATGAATACTTTTGATAATGAGTTGACAAATTTATCTGATATAGAATAGATGAAAGCTCAAGCAACTTATGAGGCCAAAACACTTTTGGACATTAGTCAGAATATCAGGAATGATATCAATAACCTTGATATTTGTATAAAGGACTTGAGAAAGAATTTAGAAAGAGGAAAATCCTTGTATGTTAAATGTACAAAATCAGAGAACTTGGTAGCAGAGGAAGTTTAGAAGATGAAGATAAAGGAAGTAGAAATTCAGAATGAGATAAACCTTCTTTCGAGCCCCAATGTGAAGATATTTGATATTGAGAAGAAAATTCACAAGATTTATGATGAAATAAGAGTTTTGCAAGATGACAAGGATAGGAATATGAAGAGATTCATTCTTTGAAGAGAGCACATTTCTATAAACTTAAGCACTATTGAAGGGCAACTGGAAGAATGTCTTTCAGCCAAGACATCTTTTCAAAAATTTAGTCATGAAAATCTCCAAGCATGTGAGATTGCATCTTATGGATTGTGCACACTACTTAGTGTGGTAGATTCAATTAATAAATTGTGGGAGAAAGAGTTAGAGGATATGAAGATCAATTTTGCAAATTGTGTTGCAAGCCTACCAGCTTTGCAATATTGAATCAAGGTATAACCTTTTGTGAACACAGTTTTGTATCCCTCCTTACCATTTTTTTGTCATTGTTGTCAAAGGGGGAGAGATATATAGTAGAAATTTGATAAAGATACATACTCTTAGGGGGAGTATATTATATTGAGAGGATTCATGGAGTCATAAGGATAGTATATATAAATTTTGTATTATGGCCACAATTTTGAATTTTTGGAGTCTAAGACTTAGCCAATTTTCTCATATGTTGCCACCAATGACAAAGGGGGAGATTGTTGGCAATTTGGCTGATTTGGTTAAATAGATATTGTCATTATGGAAACATATGATCTACATGAAGATCGCATGGGTCAGAGAGCTAGTATGTCAGAGCACAATGCAAATTGTCTAAGTATGAGACAGTGTGTTTTTACCAATGAACCTGATGATAGTTTTGATTTGCGATGTTAATTGGAGTAAGTTAAGTGATTGCACACTTGAACATAGACTCTATGGTGACTATTGAAGACTCACCTCAAAGTGCAAGTTAGTACGACATGTACAAAAGAAGTTATGATAGTTTTACAAAAGATAATGTTAAGCCAACATGATAGAATATGAAGACAAAATTGATAAAGAGTTAAGGGATTATTTTGTTTATCAAAATAATGACTTAAAAATATAAAGGGATGACATCCTAGATGTTAACCCTTGCATAAAGATATTTTTTAATATCATAGCTGACTGGAAAGTTATTAATCTTAATAACTTGTATAAAGATATGTAAAAATGTAATGTAATATAAAGCAATGTATATGGGAATGTAGTAGTGAAAGTGAAGAGTAGTGAAGAGATATTGATGCAACTAGTATAAGGTTATGTACCTTGACCTATTTTTGTAATCAGTGAATATTATATATTACTTGTTTGGATAGTGGGCTCATCTGGTAATCATACTTTGTACTGCCAACTCCTAATAGGGTTGAGGCTTCTAACAAGGCCTATAGTCCCTTAATCAGGACTGAGACACTATATGCATGTAATAGACTCCTAAAATGGTCAACATCCTTAACATAATACTTTTGATTAGTGGATCTTTGTGGGTACCATCCCCACCTAGGTTTTCCCTTGGCTAGGGTTTCCTCAAGAACAAATAATGTGTTATGAGTTCTTTACTTTTATTGTTATGCATGTTGTTTAGCTTCTTATGTTATGCATGTGTTAAGATAATTGGTTATATCCATAATTGGAAAAAAGTTAAAGTTTGTAGAATACTGATTCACCCCCCCCTTTCAGTATTCCCTATTTCTAACAAGTTCAAAGAAAAATAAAAGATTATGCCCCAATGGATCGACTGAAGGGAGGTAGGATGCCCCCTCAAAAAATTGGGTAGAAATTGATTCCAGCATAATATTTCAAAAAGAGAATGATTGGAAAAGATTGACGGATGGATTGTTAGTAAAAGGCTAAAATTAGAGGAAGAAAAATTAGTAATGATGAAACCTTTCTTTCATAAGTGCATTTAATGTCATGAGAGCTTTATTTAATATGGAAAAAGTGGATGTATTGCACCATGGCACTGAAAGCCAAGACGATTAGGTGATCCATTTGTGTAAAAATAAACACATTGAAAACAAGGAATGTTTCCAATCATCCTGAAGCATATGACATACGTGCCCTAGAAATTTATGAAAAACACCCCACAAGTAGAAGAAAAAACAAAAATAAAAGACCATGAACCATTGCGGCCACTCTCATCACTTAGTCATATCTTGGAGTAGAATAGGAACGTGATCAAAAGATAAATCAAAAAAAGATAAGACTCACTAAATGAAGGAAGCCAACAACCATTCTGATCTAGTTGTCAAAATTGATAATTTTTATTTTTTTGATTGATGATAGTGTCTGGTTTCATGAATGAAGTACCTCATCTAAGACAAATAGCATCTGGTTTCAAGTATACAACACCGATTATAAGACAAGTGATAGGTTTGATAAAGGACAATTTTTTGTTGATTGATAGGACAAGTTTGATCTAATTGATTGCTAACTTGATTAGACAATTTCTTTGTTGAAGCATGATTTCGTTAAGCTCAATATTTAACAATAGTCTTCAGATTGTGTCTATTGAAATATTTGTCTTGTCACAAAGGATAATTTATTGAAAGTATAGAAATTATTATGCACAAATTTATTGCAGATTTTTTAAGGATTTGATTTTTTACGATTCTGAAAATATTTAATTTTTTGTGCTTCTTTCAAGACATTATATGATTTTTATTGATTTTATCAGTACATTATCTAATTTTTACTAATTTTTTAAGGACATTATATTATTTTTAAAGATTTTTTTCAAGATATTTTAAAATTTTGTTTATGTTTTTTTCAGGTTCGTATTTTAATTTTTAGGATTTTTTTCAAAATTATATTTCAATTTTTAGGATTTTTTTGTGACATTTTATGCTTTTTAAAGATTTTTTCAGGATCATTAAAGATATTTACAGGCAAGAATTATCCCTAGTGTCTAGCAAGGGAGGGACATTATGGATTCATGGATAGGTTGGTAGATGGATGAAGGCCAAAAGAGTTGCTGAGTATATCATTGAAGCTTTGTTTGGATTTCCAAGGACTATCTACAGAATGGAAGGATATGTTTCTACTAGGTAGAGGAATTAGATAGGACAATGATAGGATATTGGGGTAGTTGGTACTAGATGGCATGCAATGCACAGGAATGGACATGTCAAGAGGTTTTTGAAATATGTGTTGCATTTGAATGTCCTTATTTTCATCAAGACCAGGATATGGATTTTAGATAGGACAACACTAGGATATGAATAAGGAAAGAAAGATCAATAGTGAACCAAGGGAAGGTATATGGACTGAAGGATCAAGAGGTTGTGATAGGATAGGCAATATGGATCAAAGGAATGTGATAGGATAAGAAATATGATATGTAATGCCTTTGGGAGAATCTGTAACCTGGTCAAGATCAAAGTTGGGAAAAAGGGAATATGGAAGTTGATAAGGGATATGAAAGGCAATAGGATAATGGAGGACATGATAGGGATAATGAAGGAAATGATAGGGGTATAATAGGACATGAAAATATCAACAAGATCTGCCCCCAAGTATGGAATGCAAGAAGTCCAGAAATTACGCATGACACCTATTTGCTAGGTTTTCATCATGGTACTTGCCCAAAGTGCCTATTTTCCAAGTTTTCACTATTGGATGAAATTGTTTCTCTATATTATTTCTTTGTTTTTGTGTTACCAAGATGCCCGTTTGTCACATTTGCATCTAGTCAACTTTTTTTTTCTTCCTTTTTCTCTTTTTTTCTACTTTTTTCAAAAAAATTGTATTTTTTGACATTTTTGGAAGATGATGGATACATGACATGAAATGGATAAAGGACTAAAGTTCCTTATTGTTTGGATAATTATCTTGAAAGGTATGTAATAATGGACCATAAATTTAATACTATGATCAAAGATGTTGGTAGTGTAATGATAAGGATTAGGTAAATAATTGGATAGGCTAGATGAAAGGTTGGAAAATAGGTGTTGGATAATGGAGGGATTGGAAAAAGGCTTCATTTTGAGTGGATGGAAATGGATGCAAGAACAACATTGGAACACACCTTGAAAGGTGGTGGAGTGATGGAGGAAAATGAGATGTTGGACTTGATAAATGAGTGGATATGGATTTTGGGATGAAAGGACCCAAAATGGATTTGGAAGATGGAAGGAGTTTAGATGGAGGGATAGCAACTTTGGATGCCAACTTGGATTTTTCATTAGGAATATGTGCTTCAAGAAGCTTCTTATAAATCCACATGCATTTTGATTTCTCATTCTTTTTGTTGGCCCTTTGATTGCATTGCTTTCACAATACACTTGGGAATCCGTATTGATTTTGATTTTCTATTTGTTTAATGGGCCTTTGTGACCTTTTTTATATTATTTTTTATTAAATTCTTTTTGGATCATATTTTTATTTGGTTTCACATGTCAATTAGACTAGACATGTTGATCCTTGAATGCATGTGGATTTCTTGAATTATGGACTTTATGCTTGGCGTCCAAATTGCTTGGAAAATGAATGGTATTTATGGATGTATAGGAAATATATGGAGGCCTTTTGGATAGATGGAAATTTCTCAAAGATGTGTTCCTTTTCTGACTTGCATATGGAAAAGGCTAAGTGGATCATCAACTAGTGGATGGAGGAATATATGGACCTAAAATGGATGGAAAGGGTGAAGGAGGAAGTATACATTTGGATTTAGGTTTGGAAAGGATACTAACACCTTGAGAGTTATATTTAGGACTGAGGTCATGACCTTTAGACTTTTCTTTGACATGAAAGGGTGTTGATATACATTTCTCATGGATGCTTAACCCTTTGACTTGATATTTATTTTGAACAATAGGATACTTTCTAGAGGACAAAAGTTTATTTTGACTTATGCTATTAGAAATAGGAAATACTAAGAGGGGGGGTGAATCAGTATTTCACAAAATTTTTCTTTTGCCCACTTATGGATATAATAGATTACTTTAGTGCATACAAAGATTATCAAGTTGATTAACAAACATAGCAGTAAATAGAAAGAACTCATAACACATGATATGTTCTCAAGGAAACCCTGGCCAAGGGAAAACCCTAGTGGGGATGGTACCCAAAAAGATCACTAATCAAAAGTATCTTGTTAGGGATATTGGACCCTATTAGGAGTCAATTTACAATATATAGTAGATTTGTCCTGGTTAAAGGACTTTAGGCCTTGTTAGAAGCCTTAACCCTGTTAGGAGTTAGATTACAAAACTTGATCACCAGCTGAGCTCACTACCCAAATAGGTAATACAAAATGTTTTTGACTGTAGTATGGTACTACTTACAACTTCACATCAATAGCCCTTGCTATTGTCACAATATACAACTATCACAAGTTATCTTTTTCTTTCTTTTTACACATCACATACTTACACTTTTTCATCACATTTCAAGTATGCCTAATATATGAGTTATTAGAGCTAATAAATTTATATGGTTAGCTTCCAAAATATTTATCCAAGAGTAAAAATCTAGGATGTCATCCCTTCATAATGTTAAGTCATTATTTTGACAAGAAAAAATAATCCCTTAACTCTTTCGCTAATACTGTCTCCAAAACTGTTCTGTCTGCAAAAATTGTCTTCTGTAAAATTTGAATAACTTCATCCGTACTACTCCAAACTTTATGCACACTAAGATGGGGTATCTTCATACTCTATAGAAGCTTTAGTTAACTACAAAAATAGAATAATTTCTCCAGTGGACGTCGCCAACTAAATCTTCATCGGGTGCTCTGTCAGGATCACTATATCGATACTTAGACAATTTCTTCCTTCAACTTGCCATACTTGCATTCCAGATTATGTGCTCTCAATAGAGATCATATGTTTCCATAATGATAACATCTATGCATCCACATTAGCCAAATTTCCAACAATCTCCCCCTTTGTCATTGGTGGCAACATATGGGAAAATTGGTTAAGTGTGCAAACAAAACTTCAAAGTATTTACACAAAATTGTGGCCAAATGTTATACAACACATATACAATATTGTACTCCATAGAATAGCTCCCCCTATGAGTATCCTTCCTCAACATATTTCAATTTTCTGCTAGCTCTCCCCCTTTGACAACAATGACAAAGATAGGGTGTACAAAAATTTCAAAAAAAACTTGATACCTTGTTATCAGCTATTGCAAAGCCGGTAGGCTTGCAACACAGTCACCAAACTCTGACTTCCATGATTAAAAATATTTCTCCCATATCTTCCTGATGGATTCAACAACATTGAGTAGAGTACTCAATCCGTATGCTACTATCTGACAAGCTTGTAGGGAATTAAAGCTAAACTTCTGAAAAGATGTCTTTGCTGAAAGACACTGCTCAATTTGGTCTTCAACAATTGAGGTCTTGATTGAGATATGCTCTCTCAAGATGTTAATATTGATCATCTTTCTATTCTTCTCCTCTGCTAACATTCTGATTTCATCATTTAACTTCGTAATGTTCTTCTCTACATAACTTATCTTTACATTTGGGCTTGACAAGGTGTTTGTTTTAGCTGTAATTGCATCTATCTTCTCTCTGATCTTCTTATCTTCTTCAGCTATTAGGATTTCTAATTTTGTGCATTGTATATACAAACTCTTTCTAGTCTCAAAATGTTTCCTCAAATTCTTTATGCATACATCCAAATTACCAATATCATTTTGAATATTTACACTTAAATTTTGTTGCATTTCTACTTTAAAGTCTTCTTGAACTTTTATTCTAGCAATATCCTTTAAGTTAGAAAATTCAGAGTCAAAAGAGTTTATTACTATTTTAGCTTTCTCAAGTGGATCCGATTCAAATACCTTAGTGTTGATCACACTTTCAAGTTTCTCTATCAAAACTCTAACTTTTCCTTCAAGGTCCTTCACCTTCTTATTCTTTCCAATAATTTTATTAAGAGATGTGATGAACTCAAGTTGGTCATCATCTTCAACCTCTTTTCCAAGGTCTTCAAAAATTGAACCAATTTGTCTCTTCTTACTATCAGGTGCACTAGGGGTAGTGACTTCTATCAAAAAATTTTTACCTTTAACTGTCTGCTCTGCTGGAACTGATTCTGATACAGCTGGTGCTTCCACTGCCTCTGTATCCTTTTCTGATTCTGTAATCTTCTCTTGCTCTTCTAAATCCAAATTGTCAACAATGTTTCCTAGATCATGAAACACTGCATCATCTGACTCTAGTGTCACTTTGGTTCCTTCAATGTCCATTAATTCTTTGCCAATATTGATATGTGAAGAAGATGGGACTTCTTCAATACCAACTTCCTCTGCATGCGGTTCCTTTGATTGCTTCTACTGAGGGTCTGATTCAACATGCTTTCTTGCAACTATATCTACAAGAACTTGTATTACTCCTTGCTCAGTCTCTTTCTGTACTTCCTCCTTTTTGCCTCCCATTATAAGAATTGTTCTTCTCTTAGTTCTCAATAAAGTTCCAAGAGACTTCAAGAATCTCTTCAAATGATCTTCATCCTCAACTTTACAAAACTGTCTGATTACATGTTCTCTCATCTTTATGTCCTCTTCTTATGCTCTCTATTTTCTATTCCCAAGTCTGTTATACAAATCTTCTGGGATCTTACCATGAATAGTGCTAAGTTTCTTATCTGTCACAATCATATGTGTAATCATTGCATTTTCAAAATTCAATCTATCAAATGATCCATATAGATCACAGAATTTATTTATCTTAGTGAAGTCTCCATGTTTCAATATATCTTCATTAACTCTTTCAATTCATGGTTTCCAAGTTTTCTTCTTGATTGAAACTTCATCATCATCTTTAATTACTGCTACATTTCTAGGTACAGGTGGTACAATCACTTTCTATCTCTTACTAGGTCCTGTTGTACTCACTTTTACTCTTTTGCTAGGAATAGGAGAAAAAGATTTATCTCCTTCATCTTTTCTGGGTACTTCAACTTTTACCTTTACTACAATAGGATCAACAAGGTCTGCACTAGATGCCTCAAGTGGAATTACAAGATTTTCACTTTGCTTCAATGCTTCTGCAGTCTTCTTAGCTATGTCAAACTCATGACTTGACATACCTGATTCTTTTAGTATTTTGTTCATAGTAGATTCAACTCTCCTACTAGATTGTTTCTTTTCTCTCAAACTTATTGCAGAGTTGAAATTCTCTTCATAGGTTCCAGACCTATTTGCATGACCATCCAACTCACACTTTAATAGTCTATTCACATATCCTACTATTTTTGCTTCAGATATTTCATAGCCAAGATGGTCTATGAATTCCATTCTAGGCTCAACTGCTTCAATGTAGGTGAAATTAGTGTCTACCATAAAACAAATGTCATCTTTATGCTTTTCAACTAAGGATTGAGGAATCCTTGATTTGTTCTTCACAATATTCTGAAAAGTCTTCAATACAAGCTTCACACTGTCATTGACTTTACCAATTAGGTGCTTCATGTAGAATGATTTTATTCTTTCCATTGTGTTCAAATTGTCACTCCAATCAACTGTGTAAGGAAATCTTCTCAAAATATGGAAAAACATATAGGTTATCAGAGATGAAAACCTAAACTGTGTGTACTTAAGCCTTCTTAATCTTTTCTAAGTTCTCAAATAACTGAATTTTCAAAATTTCACATAGGTCTACTTGTTTCTTCTCAATACACATAAGATAAGCTACATAAACCATTCCTACAGCCATGTCATCTTCCCTTGAACTACCACAAAATTTAGCTGTTAGGATCTTGCAAAGGTACCTAACATCATCTTCCTTAATCTTACTTATCGCAATTCCTCTACCATTATAACTAGATCTAGTGTTGTCTAAAATAATCTTTCTCATGTTCTTTTCATTTAGTGGAATCTCTCCAACTTTTGATAATCCAGTAACATCATGAATTAGGTCGGCAGTTATATCAATAACTCTATCCTCCATCCAGAATTTCCCATTGTGGATTCTACTTAAAATGATCTTGGTACATTCCTCATCATTAAATTCATACTTCATGGAATAATTGATAATTTCATTGTTCTATAGGTGCCCATAAGCTGGTTTAACTGACATGTCTTGATTATACAATTTCCTATAATCATCACTAAAATTTGCATCTCCCAAAGTTTCAAACTTGCAACCTAAATATCCTTTAACATTCTCAATGTGTAATACTCTGTTTGGTATGGATGATAGTGCTAGTCTATCATCAATTTCAGCTGGTTCTATTGGTTCTTTCTTAATCTTTTGTCTATTCTTATCCTTAACATTATGAACCATAGAAATATCCATCTTATCAACTGATTAAAGATCAAAAAATACCTCAACTTTGCAAATCTAGGGTTTTGGTATGATCGTCGCTGAAAATTGCTTCCAAACTTCTTCAAATCATACTCAACTCACTTTTTCTTCTTTCAAATATCTTTTTAATCACTTTTTAATCATGATAACTTTGATTTTGACCTTATAACACTTCACATAAACTTGATCTGACATCGCATTCATTCATTTTGCCGCTAAAACCTCAAAAAGCTAATTCTGCAAACCTGCAACCATAAAACTTTTTGCGACCTCACAAAACATGATATTTTCTTTTGCACACTTAACCATAGCATTAGTACAACATAAAAAACCTATATCTAACTGTACAAAACTTAACTCATTCAAATTCCTAATATACACTAATCCTAAGTCCGAAACTATAGAAACTTACATAATTTAAGTACTTAAAGAAGGGTCAGGTAAAGATTCATCCTTACCATTAGTTACATTACCTTCCTGACTACTTTCAGTGCTGAATATACCTCCTTGATCTGTGCCTTTATCAAATTTTACATCATCTTTATTGCTACAACAACCTTTCTCTTTGTTTCCTGCATTTTCATTCCTTCTTGCATTGTTCCTAGGGTTAGGGTTATGATGATAACCTCCATTTTTCATTCTGCAAACTCTTGCTGAGTGTCCAAACTTGTTGCATATCTGACAAATGATTCCATTGTTTCCAAATCTCTGTCCTTGCTGGTTAATCTGTGACCTGCAATTTCTAGCAATATGTCCTACTTTGTTGCATCTAAAACATACTACCACTTTTCTTTGATTCATTTTTTCAATAGATTTCTTATCTGCATTGTTAGTGTTCCCAATCATTCTATCATAATTATTGAAAATTACGTTAGGTCTTCTACATTTGTTAGCTCTATGTCCAAAACTATGACAATTATAACAATGTCCATTAAGAGGTTTAAATTTCTTACCTGTGCAATCTCTCTTCATGTGCCCAATAGTATTACAAGCAAAACATCTACCTTTGAATTCTCTTTGCATACCTTTAGATGATTCTTCCTATTTTGATTCTTCTTGCTTTGATTCTTCTCTCTCTCTAGGTGGTTCTTCTTTAGGTGGATCTTCCAATGTGTTCTCATCTAGCTTTATTTCCTCCACACTTTCAGGTGTCTTCAAATCTGGCTTCTTACTTTCATGGATTGTTCTAAACATACTAAATCCAAATCCAGTCCTATCAAAGAATGGTTCTTCAAAAGAAATTTTTTTTTCAGTCTTATTACTATTTGAATATAGCCTTTCAAGTTGTTGTTTAGATTGAGTTAATTCACCTTTCACAATTTTATTATAATTTTCAAGTTCCACATACTGCACTTTTACTTTTTTCAGATTCAGATGTTTCCTTTTCAAGTCTTGATCTTAGATCTTCATTCTCAATTTTAAAGTTTTCATTATCAGATCTCAAATTTCCATCTTTCATACTAAGCTTCAGATTTACTATATTCAACTCATGCTTAAGGATCTCATTTTCTTTTTCTAATTCATCACAATCTTCAACAAGCATATCAGATTTCTTTTCAGATTTTAGATCTTCAATCTTACCTTTTAATTTATCAATAACATTCTTTGCATCTTCATATTTTCTTCTTAAGGAGTTTCTTTCATCAGTAAGCATATCAATCTGTTCAAGAGCTTCTTCAAGATTCTTCTAAAGTTGATCCATATCCATAGAGATCTTACTCAAGATGCTAAGCTTTCCTTGAATGTTCCTTCTCTGAGTAACTGTGCTTTGATACCAATTGTTAGAAATAGGAAATACTGAGAGGGGGGGCTGAATCAATATTTCACAAACTTTTTCTTTTGCCCACTTATGGATATAACAGATTACTTTAGTGCATACAAAGATTATCAAGCTGATTAACAAACATAGCAGTAAATAGAAAGAACTCATAACACATGATATGTTCTCGAGGAAACCCTGGCCAAGTAGAAACCCCGGTGGGGATGGTACCCACAAAGATCACTAATCAAAAGTATCTTGTTAGGGATATTGGACCTTGTTAGGAGTCAATTTACAATATATAGTAGATTTGTCCTGGTTAAAGGACTTTAGGCCTTGTTAGAAGCCTTAACCCTGTTAGGAGTTAGATTACAAAACCTGATCACCAGCTAAGCTCACTGCCCAAATAGGTAATACAAAATGTTTCTGACTGTAGTATGGTACTTCTTACAACTTCACATCAATAGCCTTTGCTACTATCACAATATACAACTATTGCAAGTTATCCTTTTCTTTCTTTTTACACATCACATACTTACACTTTTTCATTACATTTCAAGTATGCCTAATATATGAGTTATTAGAGCTAATAAATTTATATGGTTAGCTTCCAAAATATTTATCTGAGAGTAAACATCTAGGATGTCATCCCTTCATAATGTTAATTCATTATTTTGAAAAGGAAAAATAGTCCCTTAACTCTTTCGCTAATACTATCTCCAAAATTGTTCTGTCTGTAAAAACTATCTTCGGTAAACTTTGAATAACTTTGTCTGTACTACTCCAAACTTTATGTGCACTAAGATGGGGTATTCTCATACTCTATAGAAGCTTTAGTTAACTACACAAACAAAAATATTGCTCCAGTGGATGTCGCCAACTAAATCTTCATCGGGTGCTCTGTCAGGATCACTATTTCCATACTTAGACAATTTCTTCCTTCAACTTGCCATACTTGCATTCCAGATTATGCGCTCTTAATAGAGATCATATGTTGCTATAATGACAACATCTATGCATCCACATTAGCCAAATTTCCAACATATGCATGATATGGAAGGATTGATAGGTTCATGAGATGGACTAGACTTGATAGAACTAAGGCAACCCATTTGAAGTATAAGAGGTTCATGAACATCTTTCATAAATGTATTTTCATCTTTAGGGGGATTAGGAGGAATATGGAGATCCTGCAATGGAATGTGTATAGGATCATCTAGATGGATAGAATCTTGCAAAGGATATCAAAGATAAGGGCAAGGACATGAATGAATGAAGGAATCTTGGGGAGGATCCAAAGGGATAATGGGATCTTGTGGAGATCTAAAGAAGTGGTGGGATCTTGTGGAGAGCATGAAGGTGAAGGGATAATTTGATCTTGACTTGGGATAGGATCATGAGATTCCATACTAAAGGTGTTTTTCTCTTGGTTTTAAAAGGAATCATTGGGAATACTAGAAGGGGGATCATTGTCTTTCTAAGGAAGGGGAAGGTCAATGGGACTTGGAAGAATAAGTAGATCATCTTGGATAGGAAATTCAAGGATAATGGGATCATTTTGAGTCTTAAGGGAACTGGAATATTGATTAAAAATTGGAGTGGAATGTTCACTTTGGGGTCTTGATCTTGATTTATTTTTGGACTCATTTCTTTGTATTTTGGTTCT
Source organism: Chamaecyparis obtusa (assembly GCA_027943335.1). Taxonomy (NCBI): domain Eukaryota; kingdom Viridiplantae; phylum Streptophyta; class Pinopsida; order Cupressales; family Cupressaceae; genus Chamaecyparis; species Chamaecyparis obtusa. The sequence continues at coordinate 64,218 of BSBK01013498.1, read as the reverse complement.
TCCTCTTGACATGGGGTTTTAATTAGAATATGAATGGGGGGCTCTGAAAAAGGATCAATGTTTTGACATGAAGGAGATGGAGTTTGAATAGGACTCTCTTGAATCTTCTTTCTTATAAATGGTAGAATTGGTTCAAATGTTTGGGAATCATGAAAGAGATTAGCTTCATGAATGTGACTAGTTTGAAATAATTCTATGGATATCCCTTGGAAGGTTTCATCATTGGAAGTGTGACTTGAAGGTGATGGAGGAAATGGCTCTTTTGAAACTTTATGAGATAAAGGGATGGAAGGTGACATGGATTTTTCTTTAAGGTCAATGTCTTGAGGGGACATGGGTGTGTCATCCATGTGATTATTTTGGGGTGATCCATTGCAAGAACATGGGTGAATTTCCTATTTCATCCTCTTTATATAATATATGGGGAAACTTCCTTTAAAATTTGGATGTGGTAATAGGTTTCTTATTAATCATGTTTGATTGGTGTTCAAAACAAGACACACTTGAACTTGTACTTATTTGGGAAAACCTTGGTATTGATTGGCTTGTTTGCATGACTGGCAAAAGAGGTTGTGAAATTGTTTGAGGGACATTTGGTTGCATTGGGATAAAGATTGGTTCATAATTAGGTGGAGGTCTCCATTGAATTTTTCCATGCTCTGGTTGAAATTTTGAAGGGTATGCCAAGTTTGGGTTATAATCTTCCATTTTTCTTGCATTAAGAAGTGTTTAGGATGATGCCATAGTTCTTGGGTCATAATATGTTTGGATCTTGTGTATTGAAGGGTTCAACATGCTTTTTTTCTCTTGTCTTGAAGGGAATATGGGTCTTGTTCCATAACCTCATGTTTGAAAATGTGTGCTTTGTCTTGAATCAAAATTTGGTTCCTTACTTGAAATGTTCATGGGTTTATAGGAACCTTGTTGCCTTATTACAATTGTCATGATGAATATATGCTAAATGCAACTTAGGAGATATGCAAATGCAAAATGTTTTTGGATTTTTGGAAATTTAGGAAAATGGCAATGCAATTTTGAATATGCAAGGACTTATGGGATATGCAAATGCAAGATTTTTTTTTTGATTTTTTGAAATTTAGGATATAATATGAAAAACTTGACTTAGGAACTTTGTTTTAGGGTACGATATGAAAAATAGGGTTTATGTAACTTTAGGATATTGAAATTGGACTTTGGATTCTAGAGTGTAATCTACAAGCTAGGGATTTGTGCAATTATGTTTTTTTTGGATTTTTTGAATTTGGATATGCTATGCAATGCTAAGGGTTATGCAACTTAACTTAAGGCTTTGGGTTTAGACTATGATATGAAAACAAGGGTTTATGCAACTTGACTTAGGGCTTCTAGACTCAGGGTTTGAAATTTCTTAAAAATGAAAAATCTTGGAAAATATAAACCTAGGAGTATAACCTTATGAAATTGGATATTGTATCTTGACTTTGAAAGAGGAACACAAAGATTGAAAATATAAAAAGGACCAAATCAAACCCTCCAAGATATAGGCAGGGTTGATTTAAAAGAAAGGATAAAATTGACAAAAGACTTGAAAGAGGACCAACAAAGTCAAGATCCCATATCCATCAACATAAGGTAAGACTAAGATTTTCATTTTGTTTTGATTTTTGAATTTCAAAAGACTTGAAGGGTTCTATATGAAATGACTATTATGAAGACTTGGAAGGAAAATTTTAATGCAAGGATTTGGAAATGATTAATGCAAACTAGGATATGCAAAAATGAAGATTAGGGCATGAAAAATGAGGACTAAGGATATGCAAAGTGGGGACAAATGAAATGAAAATCAACACTAAGGGTATGAAAAATGTGGTTTATGCTATGCAATATGAAAGATCAAGGGCATGCAAAGATGAAGAAATTATGCAAAATGAAGACTCCTAATCATGCCATAAGGTTCTTAACTTAGGTTCATTAAGTTTTATTATGTGAACAAGGATTTTTGCAAAATTGGGCTATGTGTGACCAAGGAATGCTTTAAGAGTTGTTTGCAAAATTTTTTGAATTTTAGGGTGAGTGTTTTTAAAGTATTTTTAAGATTTTTGATTCACTCACACAAGATGCATCAAACAAGAATGGTCATTTTAAAAATGAACAAACATGCTACAACTTAGGCTTGAAGGACAATATTCACCTAATTCCCACTTGAACTAGGTTCCACCATGCCTACTCAAGGCAAACAACTTAGAAGCTTAGAGGCACGGGCTCCTCCTTATAGTGCACTAACTTCTCAGGAACACCAAGCTTTGAATTCCAAGGGTCATCACTTCCCAAGGAACTTTTGTCTCTACTAAGAGCCACAAAAGTGTGGGATGTCTTCACGAGCATGGGTGACCCCTTGCATCAGTGAACAGAAGGATTTTGGCTAACTACAACAAGGTGTTTAGTTCAGGACATCCAGTTCAATGGGTGTGTAATAAACTCCTTCAAGAGGTCTCCCAGCCTTAAGAACCAAGGTTTTACACACCACTAGGGTACTGGAGGAGAGCTATCACCCAACCACACTGTTGATTGGATTATTAGTCACAATCGCACATTTGTATAGAGGTTTTGATGGAGACCTAGATTTGGCATGTTACTTCTTGAGGTCATCGCTTCAGGAATTCAAAGTGAACACCTTGGTCCAAGGCATGCCTCTCTAAAAGAATTGCATAGATTTATATTCACCTAAGATCCACGAAGGTGAGGGGAGAGGATACGTCCATAAAATTCTTTGGGATTACAAAGAAGGCACACTGAGAACTTAAAAGAAAAAGTTCATTTTAAACATAGAAAAAAAATGTGATAGTAAACACAATTTATGATTCTTTTCCTTCCCATTAAAATTGCATGAGAGTTGTTGTTCATTAACCAATCAAGAAAGGAAATTTGATCAAAATAGAAAAAATTGTGTTCTTTCCCTTCCGAATTAAAATTATGTGAAAATTGTAGGGTTCTTTGATCAACCTAATTAGACTATGTAATTTGTTGTTCATTTACCCACTAATTAGGCTATGTGAAATTTGTAGTCAATTATCCTCCTAGTTAGACTATGTGAAATTTGTGGTTCATTTAACCAACTAATTAGTCTATGTGAATTTGTAATCCATTTTAAAGACTAATTAAGCTATGTAAAAATTGTTGTTCATATTAAATGCCCAATAAAACAAATATGATTTGTTTCATTTTTGAAATAAAAAATCTACATGTATCACAAGTTAGGCTCCAAATGCACAAATCTTGTTTTCCTACCTCCAAACAAATGAAAAACAAGAAACAAAATCAGATTTGCATGTTCACGCCCAGTTCACCAAATGTAGGATAGGAAAATGAATAAAACATGCACACAAGAGGAACCATCAAACTCTAAAGTATGCAAAATTAATCTATCCAACAAAATTTATGATTCTTAAATCCTTCCCATTAAAATTGCATCATAGTTGTTGTTCATTAACCCATCAAGAAAGGAAATTTGATCAAAATATAAAAAATTGTTGTTCTTTCCCTTCCTAATTAAAATTATTTGAAAATTGTAGGGTTCTTTGATCCACCTAATTAGACTAAGTGTAATTTATTGCTCATTTACCTACTAATTAGGCTATGTGAAATTTGTAATCAATTATCCTCCTAGTTAGACTATGTGAAATTTGTGGTTCATTTAACTAAATAATTAGTGTATGTGAATTTTTAGTCCATTTTAAAGACTAATTAAGCTATGTGAAAATTGTTCATTTTAAATGCCCAATAAAACAAATATGATTTGTTGCATGTTTGAACTAAAAAATTTGCATGTATCACAAGTTAGGCTCCAAATGCATAAATCTTGTTTTCCTTCCTGCAAAACAAATGAAAAACAAGAATCAAAATCAGATTTGCATGTTCGTGTTGGGTTCACCAAATGTAGGATAGGAAAATGAATAAAACATCCACACAAGAGGAACCATAAAACTCTAAAGTATGCAAAATTAATCTATCCAAACACAAAAGATATTGAGATAAAGAAATGTAAACTATTATCAAAACTCCCTCAATTTGACAACTGTGCTCTTTCTTGCTTCTCCGAAAGAGTGGATGTAGCTCCCATGTTGACACAATGAAAGAAAGTTGTTGATAAGAAGACTATAATGATAGTGAGAAGATTCGAAAGAAGATGGTTAAACAAAAATGAGAGAAATGATTTCAATTTATAGAATTTGAAGACCAAATCTCAAAATTAGCAAATTGATGTGCAAAAGGGCAATTATCATAGATTAAATAAATTAGCAAGTTTGAAATAGGAAAATTGTCATTAAAATGATCATTTATGACAAATTGAATGCACAAATAGAAATTAAAGAGTTAAAAAATGGAAATTTGTCATAAACTATGAAAAATATGACAAAAGAGAAAAAGCGAAAATTATCATAAACTATGACAATTTATGACAAAAGGGAAAAAGGAAAATTGTCATAAACTATGACAATTTATGACAAAAGGAAAAAGGAAGGTGGAAGCTTCAAAAGAGGAAGTGGAGGCTAGAAAAGTGGGTGAAGCACAAATAAAGGGATAAATTCCCATTTGGCAAAATGAGAGAATTATTGAATTTAAAAATTCATTTATTCCCACAAAATGGAAAATTAGGATTTAGGAATTATTAATATTCCATAAATCAATAATTAGCTAATTAATTAATGTCAAATTAATTAATTGTGAAACTATGGGGAAAGGGGATAAATAAATGTAATTTATTTATCAAGGCTCTAACTTAGAGATAAATTATGGGTTATTTACCCCTTAAGAAGACAAATTAAATGATTTGAGAAAATTGATGATTTTAATGAGACAAAGGATCTATTTTGATGATTTTGATGATTCTCATAATGACTTGCATTGATTTCAAAAAAGATTGATTATGTAAAAAATGAGGAAAAATCATGGAGAAATATTGGTGAATTAGGGATAAAAATTAGAAATTGAAGACATGTTGGAAAAAGAGGGCACATATGCATGAACCATTTTTAGGTGTCTACACATTCAAAGGAGTTTCTTTCTCAATCAGTGTTTCTATGTATACATCCACATTGTTGATTTCAATTTGAATTGACATTTGATTTTCACTTTCAAGCTGGGTTTGACTTTCAGTTCCTTTATCATTATGATTAACATTACTAGTTTGTGGAATTTGATGTGCAATTAAATTTATTACTCTATTTTTAGGAATAAAATTTAAATCATTTTATTGAAACCTGCTTCTAGCAAATGATGAACTTCTTTATCAGAATAACTTACATTTGGGTATGAAGACATACCTATATCCAATACTAGATTATAAGGTGCACCTAAATTTTCTTCTTTAACCTCTGCATCCATCATGGTGTCTTCATTGTTCTCATCTTCTAAAACAATTGTTGAGCTCGATGCTCCAACATTATTCAATTTTTTAAGTCTTTCTCTTCTCTCTCATTGTCATGTTGCCTCCTCTCTATTTGTTGCAACCTCCTTAGTTGTAAGAACCTTCCTTAGCTTCTTTCTATGTTGATTTGATCCCATTTTTGCACAAAGACTCCAGTTCAAATGATTCTCTTCATGTCAAATCCAAAATAAGACAAAAAATATAATGTTGATCATAATATTCTATTTGCAGTATAAATCATTAAAAAATGATTGAATACTCATCAATCACTGAGATCAGGCCCACAGTCTTATTTTTTGGATGCAATGAATCTTTATAAAATAGGCACCCATTATTTAAATGAAACAGGCACCCATTTTTTGAATTTCACAAAATGAGTGCCCATTCCTTGAATTTAAAAAATGGGTTCCCATTTTGTAAAACTATGAGCGGGAACTGTACCCACTGACTTGGTTTTTGGTTCGAGATAGGCTTGGTGGGACCAAACCTATTCTTGGCCCTACAAAAATAAGGCTAAGGCATTCCAATACAAAATTTCTGCCTTGCCAAAAAATTTTGGACACCTTCCCGGATGAATTTTTTGATGAAATGAAAACCCATTTTAGTTCTTATTTTGCAGATGATAAAAATATAAATTTTATAGTGATATGAGAAATTTTAATATTTTTACAATATTTATCAAGCCAATGTGGTACCTAAAATTTAAATACTAAGGCTAACTAAAATTTTAATAACTTTTTTAATTTTTTGTTTTTTGAAAATGAGTTATATGACATCAATCTACATAGAATTTACTTCAAATTAAAAAAATAATAAAAAGAAGTGAAGTTATCATCGAATTATGTTGGCCAAACACCAGAGGTTTTGAAAATGTACTTTATAGTCAATTAAAAATTAATAAAAAAAAATATTCAATAAAAAAAACATAAAATATGATCATCAATCTTCAATGTTTTAGGTACCTTTCCCTAGAAGGATTCACAAAAATACATTTATTTACTTCAAGAAAGGGTGGCCGTACATGTGTGAGGTATGGTCTTGAAAATTTTTTTTTGAAAAAGTGGTTTTTAAACATGCCTAATAAAATTCAATTTATACTATGTGCATATTTAAATAAATTACATATTTGAAAAGTAGACTCTAGGCACTAAATTTTTATTACTAAAGTTTTCCGAGATTCAATCTTTAAGTGCCTTAAATTTTATATCAATTTATAGAAAGTTTGAAAAAAAGAGAAAACACTTCTAGTTTTTGCCCAAAAGTGGGACTCAACTTCTGGCAGCCACCCAAATTAGACATTATACAGATCAATGATTTGTAAGTTGATGTATGTTGTGCATAGTAGACAGGACATTGCACATGCAGTTGGGATTGTAGAAATATTTTTTGCTAATCCTAAAGAATCACATATGGCTACTGTTAAAAGAATCTTGAGATACTTGAAAAAATTTAGGACTATGGTTTATGGTATAACAAAGAGGGAAATTTTGAACTACAAGTTTACACTAATGCAGATTGGGCTGGAAACATTGATGACTAGAAGAGAAGTAATAGTTGAGAATTCTTTTTGGGAGAAAGATTAGTAACTTGGATAAGCAAGAAACAAGCATGCATTTCTCAGTCCACTGCCGAAGTAGAAAATGTAGATGTTGTTGCTAATTGTTCAAACATTGCATGGATAAAAAAAATATTGGAAGGGATGAATGAGGAGATCATTGACCCAGTGATAATTTATTTTGATAATACCAGTGCTATAAATATTTCTAAGAATCTAGTGATGCATGCAAAGACAAAGCATATATCTATAAAGTATCACTACTTTAGGGAACAAGTATAAGAAAAGCAAGTGAAACTGGAGTTTGTGAAATCAAAAGAATAACTTGCAGATATATTTACCAAATCATTACCTAAGGATACATTTGAGTACCTGAGGACTTGATAGGAGTCCATCCTCTATCTATCAGTCACTAAGGTGATTAGGAGATTGCATCAACCTGTACCTTATCAGAATATCAAATGATGTTGATGCATATTGCTCAAACTTTAGGTTTCCTAAGGTTGTGAGCACTAGGATGGAGAACAAAAGAACACTACATATCAGTACATGAAGATGCTTGATTTGAACCAAACACCAGAGATAATATTTTGGCTACTACAGAGTTGTTTATTCTTTTTGGAATTGTTGTGAAATGGAGAGAGACTCGAAGAGAAAGAGAATCAAAGGGAGAAGAAGAAGATCAAATCTGTAGGGAGAGTCTACATGGAATGTTGTGTAGTGATTAAACACATTAAATATACAAGATAGGGAGAGCTTACAGAGATACAAAATTTGTTTATATAGTTGTAGAATATATGTTTGGTATTCTATGGAATATTTCATATTGTGCTCCCATCAATGCCAAAGGGAGAGATTGATAACCTACAACTGATTGAATATCTCGATGGAAATAATGGACAAGTGAAAGACAGTGATTGATGGTCACAAAGCTACTAAAGCATGTGTAAGAAAATTAAATCATTCAATGTATTGTCATTGATGTCAACTAATCTTGACAATACATATCATAATGGTTATAAACATCTAAAGAAGGAAAATGGTAAAGGAATGAGATATCTACATGAAGATGAGATGGATATGAGGGATATGGATATGGTATACATTGGGTAACTTATTGATGATTCTATGGCATCATGTTGTTGAATTGATTATGTTACCTAATTTTGTTAAGTATTGAAGATCATAACTGAATAAGTTATGTGGTCAGTAAATGAAGATTTATGTATACACGGAGCTAGAGTAGTGTATCCTGAGTATAGTATTAACTGAGAAGGTAATCATCGACACATTCTGTATTGATTGAGTTAAGGAAATAAATAAAGATTATAAAATCTGACTGAATTGATGACATGGACAATTGCTTATGATTTTGATGTAGAAGTTAAAGTTTGTTATGGTGATCCAAGGACTGAAAAAATTCAAGATTGATGGAATAAAGGATAATGAAACATGTTAATGACACAACTGCTAAGGATTGTTTAAGAGGAAAAATCTAATGGATGAGAAGAAAATTTTTTATGTTGTCTATTTAAAGAGATGTATTTTTGAGTCTGGGATTATTGATATTGTAGGAGAATTTGCGTAAAAGGACTATTTTCATGCACCACTAATACAACTGGTTGAAGACAAAATCAAGTTGAACTACAAACATTACGGAGCATCAGAGAAGCATACACCGAGTGGAATAAAGTGGGAGGATATGAAGGATTGAATTTTTTGTTGATCAAAGGAGGTATTTTGAGCTTAGCTTAGATTTGAAAATCTATAAATCTTAGTTGTATTTGAATCAGATCATTATTGTATCAATTTAACCATTGTTACAGCAAAATATATTAACCGGGTGGGCCTTAAAAGTCTGTTTATATTTCAATATGACATTCAATGAATGTTGAATTTTTTCTTATTGACCCCATAGTGAATGTTGGTCAAGGGAGAGCTGCTAGTGATAAATCCTCTAACCAGGTCACGTCATTCAATTTGTTTTGTAACCTTTAACAGGGTGGCTCCTAACCGAGCTCACTTTAGAAGAGTGAATTATTTTGGGTTACTGGTCCCAGGTGGTTTTTCCCCTCACAGAGTTTCCATGTTAAAAATCTATGTGTTATGTGTGTATGATGTGTTGAATTATTATTTTTCTTTACACATTTCATAACTGGATAGATCAGTAAATATGGCATTGAATTTACTGCCAATCGGTAGATGAAGTGAAAGATATTATTGATATCTTACCGAGTTGATTATCTGATTGAAAAGTTTGAATATATACATTTGGGAGATTGAGACTGAAGGATGATTGTACTTAACTAATTCACACCCCCTCTCAGTTATCTACCACCATGGTCTTGGTGCAAATTGCCTCACAGTTGGTGATCTATCAACACACTCAGGAACTTCTTTGATACCACTTGATAAAGGCTCCTCCACGTAATACCAAAAACACATAATAGAAATAGAGAAACAACAACAATTTGCATCAACAAAATATGAGCTTCTTATTATCTCCACAAGTGTGAAATTACAATATGCAAAGCCACATGGGCATTTTCCTTACCATATTATGTAGGAAAAAGCCTTGAATTATTACCCAGAACTACTACCCAGAAGTACCCTAGAAAATACAATGGGCCTTCCTTATAGAGGCAATTTTCCACCATCGAGAAGGTTCCAGAAATTTATTCCTTAATGCTGACTACCCATAGAGTTATTTTATTTTTCATAATTATTGTTAGGAATAGTCCCAAGAGATAACTGAGCCAGGGGAGGGGGGGTGAATCAGCTATCTGCCAGATTCAATTCTTTATCAAATTAAGTATATTAGAATATTAAGCATAAACACAATGAAAGATCACTTAACACAACACCACAATTTTGGTTATGGGAAACCCAAATAGGTAAAAACCTTGGTGGGAATTAACACCCTCTAAGAACTGCACTAGTGTATTATGAACCCTATTAGAAGATATTACAATTCTTTTAGGAGTTGATCTTTACAATGTAATAAGTACAGTGACCTGGTCAAGGGTCAGACCCCATTAGGAGTCTTTTAATATTAACCCTATTAGGAGTGAGGACACACTGTCTGAGAGCACACTGCTCAAAGGGGTGAAGGTTGCAACCTTTTATTTAATAGATACACACTATATCTGGATCTTGGTGAACTAGACATAGACCTGGTGTCTTGATTAGTTCCAATGAATAACATATACTCTCTATTATGTCACATAGACCTTCTACTTATGGCTCAACACTTCACGCTCTATGCTCTACTCTTATGTTTCAACTCTTGGCCATACTTAGCAATCACAACTGACTGCCTATAAATATCTTTCTCTAAATGATATAATCAAGTCAGCCTATTAAAACCATCTTGAAATCATATTAGAGAAATAATACAACTCTCTAATAACATCTCAATTACCTCTACTAAGAACACAATATAAATTAGGACTACACAATTCCATGTGAGTAGATGCAACCCTACACATAGTTAGCTTTACTAAATTAACTAGAACTTTCTTCTCATGTTGAATTAAATTATGCACTCTTAATAAAACATTCTTAACTCTCTTCTTAACATAAATCCAAGCACACATACCTAGATGATAGGCACACTACTGCAATCATATAAACATTGTTGGCTCTTCTAGGTAGACTTAGGAAACTATGACTGTCAACTAGAGACATCGTAATTCAACCTGTACTGCATATCTGAATCTGCATCCATGAACATAACATCATACATATGTATACAACATAAATCTAACTATGCAAGGCTCTACTAAAACCATACTACAAATCATATACATAATTGTTCCTGGGACCTATCAGAAACACTCACTGATATACAAAACTATACTATTGTCTTTACTTAGAATCAACCTCTACATCTATGATATCATTCTGATAACATATCCATGCAACATATGCTCAAAGCCCTCTCTATCAGGCTTCACATATGCTTCTTACTATATGTTGTCATTAATTAAAAACATACAATCAACAATCTAGCTTGCTGGAAAATCTCCAACAATCTTGCCCTTTGGCATTGATGGAAACATATGGAATGAAAAACACCACCAATCCAAACATCCAATTCTTTCATAACATTCTCCATTTCCTTAGAAAAACTCTCCCATGGAAGTATCCTCCACCTGTTGCAATATTCTTAAATATTCTCCATTTCCTCAAGTATACTACTTCTCATGACTGTATTATTACTCCCCCTTTCTACTTGTTTTTTACTATTATATATTACTTCTTTTTGTGTTTTTCATCAATGGAAAAGGGCACCAAAAATGGAAAAGTGCACCACCTTTGACATCAATGGCAAAGGGCACCAAAAAATATTAAGCATTGGTACTACTCCTGAGGTAGAGTAGTCAACCTTTCATCAATCACTGAGGACGGATGCATTCTTGCTATCTCTAGTCAGATTTAGGGAAGGGAATTACTCCTAGCTTCTCCCCAAGATAATCAAAAGTATCCTTAGGTAAAGACTTTGTGAATATGTCTTCTAGCTAATCTTTTGTACTCACATATTCCACCATTACTTCTTTCTCTACTACTTTCTCTCAGGAAGTGATATTTTATCTCAATGTGTTTTGTCTTTGCATGCATCATAGGGATCTTTGACATATTGATAGTGTCGGTGTTATCACAATGAATAAAAATAGGGTATTCAATCTAAATACCAAAATCTTTAATTATCTTCTTGATCCACACAATTGTAGAACAATTTAATGTAGCTCCTTCATACTCTTCTTCTACTCTTGACTGAGGGATACAATTCTTATTTTTACTTGTCCAAGTAACAAGTCTATCTCCAAGGAATACAACTCCTCTAGAGGTACTCTTTCTATCATCCACACATTCTACCTAATCTACATCTGTATATACATGAAGCTTTACATTCTCTGAATTAGGATACCATAAACCATAGTCTAAGGTTCCATTCAAGTATCTCAATATTATTTTTACTATGATGAGATGACTTTGTTTAGGTTCTGCTGCAAATCTTCCAACAATACCAACTGCATTGGAAATGTCTAGTCTAGTTTGTGTAAGATATATAAGTTTACCAATCATAGACTTATACAAGGTTATGTCTACTACTGGTGAATCATCTTCTTTTGAAAGCTTGCATCATGTTATCATAGGGGTACTTATTAACTTGCAATCATCCATCTTGAATGTCTTCAAGATCTCTTTTGCATACTTAGTCTAATTTTTTAATATACCTTTGTCTATCTACTACACATTCAATCCCAAAAATTACTTCATAGGACCAATCATGCTCATTTCAAATTTGTTCTACATCTCCTTAGAAAATTCTGCACTAAGCTTATCATTACCACCAAATATAATGTCATCAACAAATATAGCAGCTAAAAATAGTCCATCAAATGTCTCTCTTATGAATAAGTTACCATCAGCTGCTCCTTTTCTTTAATCTAATCTTAGTCAAGTAACCATCAAGTCTTTCATACCATGCTCTAGGGGATTTCTTAAGTCCATAGAGGGCTTTCCTCAATTTGCATACCATACCAGGTTTGTCTGATAAAGTAAATCCTTCTGGCTACTCAATGTATACTTCCTCTTTCAACTCTCCATTCAGGAATGTTGAATTAACATCCATCTGGTATAACTTAAAGTTCTTGAATGTATAATAAGCTAGAAACAACTTTATTGCTTACAGGGGAAAATGTATCTGAATAATCAATTCCTTCTCTTTGTGCATATCCTTTACATACTATTCTTTCTTTGTTTCTTACCAGTGTTCCATCTTCATTCATCTTATTTATGAATATCCATTTTGTTCTTATTACATTCTTATCACTAGGCCTAGGGACCAATTCCCATGTGTCATTCTTAATTATCTGATCAAGCTCTTCTTTCATTGTTTCATTCCAATCTTAATCATTACATGCATCTTCAACACTTAAGGGTTCAATCTGCAATAGTAAACATACCTCTTCATTTGTTGTGGAACTCTTTTCTTTTGATGTTTTCATGACTTTTCTTCTCTGATCTCCAATGATGTCTTCCTTTGAATAATATCTAGATGAGAATTTAGGAACATTAGATGTGACTTTCTCATCTTCCTTTTTGTTTTTTCTTCACTTGTTTCAGGGTTATTGAATAGAACATCTATGTTGTCAAATATTTCTTCAACAACTGCTTCACTACTGGTACGTCTAGGTTCTTCTTCAATCATAGGTGCATAATCATGGTATCTCTCTTGAATCATAAACTTCACATCAATCTTAACATGAGCACTTTAATTGATCTTCTTCAATCTGAGATTAAAACATCTATAAGCTTTTCTTTTAGTAGAGTAACCAAGAAAAATACCTTCATCGCTTCTTGCATCAAACTTTCCAATTGCTTCATCTCTCTTGATGTAGCACTTGCTTCCAAAGATTCTTAAGTATTTCACTGTAGGTACATTCCCAAACCATAGCTAATAAGGTGTTTTGTATATCCCTAGCCTTAATTGAATTATATTGATAGTATAGACTGCATTATTGACAGCATCTCTCCAATAGGTGTGTGCGACCTTTCCTTCAATCATGATGGTGCACATTGTGTCAAGAACAATCCTATTCCTTCTCTCTACAATTCTATTCTACTGAGGGGTTCTAGTGGCACTTAGTTGTCTCTTTATCTCATGTTCTTTGTAGTACTCATAAAATCTATCATAGGTGAATTCTCCTCCTTTATTTGATCTCAAAAAATTAATCTTCAATCCAGACTCATTTTCAACCTTAGCTTTGAATATTTTGAACGTGTCAAATGCTTATGATTTCTCCTTTAAGAATGCAACCCACATCATTCTAGAATAATCATCAACAAAAAAAATGAAATACCTTTCACCATAGTATGATCTTGTTTGAGTTGGTCCACATAGGTCTATATGTATCAGATCCAATTTGTTCTTTGTCGAATTATGCTTTCTTCTAAATGAATTCCTTACATATTTTCCCATCACACATTCCCTACATATTGCATCAATTGGTTTTTCAATGCTAGGAATATCTATTACTGCCTTTACATTACTTATCTTTACTATGTTATAAAAATTGATATGACATAGTCTTTTGTGCCATAACCAACTGTCATCTACTTTAGAAAAAAAAAAACTTACTTTGGGATTAAGGTGAAAAACATTACCTTTAGTCTTTCAACCTGATGTAATCATTTCTCCTTCTTTGTTATTAATTATGCATTTATTATCTTTGAACTCCAACCAGTAACCTTTGTCAAGAAACTGTCCAACACTTAGTAGGTTATGTTGCCAACCATCAACATATAGAACATCATCAGTGTTTTTCTTGTTAGGAATGAATGCTAAAGTGTTTGTCAACCATTCTATAGTAGTTTTTGTTGCATTCATGACTATGATTGTCATTGATATCAACACAATGATTTACCAAAGACTTGTAGAGAAGTAGATAGAGTTTGGATTAGTGCACGTGGGTTATTGCAGCTGGAGCTATGTGATGTTGAGGATATACTATTTGATATGTCATATGTATATGGTTAAGAGTGAAAACAATAATTCATTGATTCATGGAAGTTATGATCATTTTGGTGGAAGTAGTGTTCAGGTAGTGTTCCTGAGTAGCGGTTTGTGAAAATCGGATGATATCTCCTAATCAGGATGGAATCTAGTTTTGCACAGTTAAAGGGAAGTTGGAGACACATTGATAGTTATGTGTATGAGAGCATAGACTTTGAGGTCACATGAGTGAAGATTTATTGTATTTGGAAGCCCACAATTTTATGTAATTTTGGTGTAGCGTATGGAAACTTTTATTTTGTAATTGTATGCTGACTCATTTGTAATTATTTGAGTGTGGTATAAAGGAAGGAATGTATTTCCTTGTTGTAGTGTGGAAGTTTAATTGTAATGTAGTATCATGATGTTGTGATGCAAAAATGTGTAATGGTAGCAGTAGTTGTGATGATGTATACATGAAGTGAAGAAAATAGCTAATGTGTGAAGGAAGACATGCGAAGTACAGAGATCTGAAATTGAGATCTGATGTAACAATGAGTTTGGTTTGGCACAGTCAAAGAAGAGGTAGCATATTATTCTATTGAGTAATGTAAAGGTTATTTGGACAGTGTGTTCAATGATCTTACCCTGAAGCTATTTGGGCAGTGGGTCCTTCCGTCTTCTATAACTCTTAACCGGGTTTGAATATTTTAACATGGATTCAAAATCTCCTAATAGGGATTCATATGTACTGAATGTATTTCATAAGACTCCTAATAGAGTCCATCTTCTCACAAGGAATATTCATAGTGGTGTATCTTTTGTGTGCATCATTCCCACTGAGGTTTACTCTTTGATCAAGAGGTTCCCTAGTCAACATATCTTGTGTCATTGTGTTATTGTATATGAAATCTTTCTATGGTTCATAATTATATTTCTTATATGGTTTAATGATGTTGAAGATGATAAAATTTATAATTATCTGGTAACTGATTCACCCCCCCCTCTCCCCCCCCTCTCAATTATCTTGGTGGACTTTACTTTCTAACAATTGGTATCAGAGCGATAGGTCCTTGAAAGAGAAGTTTAACAACTTAAGGAGATCCATGGTGAATTTCAAGAAAGAAACCCCTAAGTTTGATGGAGTAAATTTTGATAGCAAGAAAGAAAATATGAAGACAAACCTTTTATTTTTAGGACCGGGTTATTGGTTGATTACAAAGAATAATAAGACTCTCATTGAAGAGGAAAATCTTGAAAAATGTACTGTAGAAAAGAGAGATCTATTCATGGGTAACATACTTGCAAGAGAAGGACTTTTGACAGCACTACTTGAGAATGAGTACAGTCAGGTAAAATATTTGAAAAAATCTCATGAAATTTGGAATGCTTTACACTCTACTTTTGAAGGTGATGAACATGCAAAAAGAGTTAGATTACATAATTGGATATGTGCATTTGAAGATATAAGAATGTTGGAAGATGAATATGTTAGAAGTTATATTGGTAGAATGTCAGAAATCATTTCAAGTATAAAATCTTGTGGTGGAACAAAGACAGAGAATGAAGTGATATGGAAAATTCTAAGGACATTGACTCCTATATTTAAGCAGACAACATAGATGATTGAACAAGTGATACCTTGTACAACAAACATTACAAGAGAGACTCTTCTTGGAAGATTAGAAGTAGCAAAAATGAACTTTAGATTATTAGGAGACTTACCTAGAATGGAGATAGCATACAGTGCTCTTAGTGTTCACCCTACTTTTTCAAGAAGCATCAATGTGAGTGGAGATTATGCTGGTAGCAACAAATCTAGAAATGAAGAAGACAAGAAGATTGAAGAAGGCATTGCCTTGCTTGTGAAAAGAGAACCAGATGGTAAGAAAAATTTTAAATGTTGGACTTGTCAAGAATATGGTCATTTTGCATCTAAATATCCCAAGAGAGTTAAAAAGTACAAAAGCAATTTCAAACCTAGAAGATCTAAGGAATGTTATTATGCTAATGATGAAGATCTTGAAGCTAGTATAGAAAGAACTTTAAATGAAAGTGATACTGAGAATAATGATGACATAGGATTTGTAGCAATTAAAGAAGAAAATCCTGAATCTGATGTTAAGGAAGAAAAAGCCTTAGTTTCTGATGAAGGGTGCTCCCCTTAATACCACAAACACATAACAGAAATAGAGAAACAACAACAATATGCAAGAACAGAAAATTGGCTTCTTATTATCTCCACAAATGTGGAATTACAAACTTTCAGAATTACAATATGCAAAGCCACATGGGCATTCCCTTACAATATTCTGTAGGACAAAGCCTTGAACTATTACCCAGATCTACTACCCAGAACTATTCTGAACTGCCTAAGACAATAATACGGCCTTCCTTATATAGGCAATTTTCCACCGCCTGGGAAGGTTCCAGAATTTTTAGCCAATAAGGTCGACCAAACTTAGAATTATTTTATTTTACATTTTATTACATCATAGTCGGCTCAAGATAACCTTTGAAACATGAATGAAAATTTTGAAGAAAATTATTTTTCACCATTTCAGGTGGCCCAACTTTCGAAGACCATAAGTCATCACCCGTTGACCCGCTCGGCTATTATAACCCCATTTCGAAAACACCACGAAGTGCTCTATAGGCTTGACCCGTGCAAGTGTCTGTCACCCAAATTTCTGACCTCATTCGGGGCCTCTAAAGCCTTCAAAACTAAGTTCAAAGTTTCTGTACCCTGCTGCCAATACCGAAAATCTTCAATATCTTCCAACATACACTTGATCTGGAAATGAAACTTTACTGGCAGACTTATATGACCAAAATGAACCTTCAAGAAAGAAATTAGATCATTCTGAGCACAGATGAAAATTACCAAAAATAGTAACTTTCCATAAATAGTAGCTCTGCACAAAGTAGCCCTTATTGAAAAATAAAAACAAAAATATCTTTGGGTGATGCAAGATTCCTCTTATACCCAGGATGCTCCTGCATCAGACACCCAAGGTAATTTGAGAAGTGACCCTGTCACGACTCAGGTGTGTAGAGGAAAACCGAGATGGCTAACCTCCTCCTTTGTCAGCCATGATGAATCTTCAACAGGCCATCCTTTCCACTTGACTAGATATTCTTCATATGTCCTGTTCCTTGTGCTTCTGCCAACATGATTGTCCAGTATATCTTCGATCTCCTTAGTGTCTGAACTAGTTGCTGGAATACTCCACTGTGCTGCTGCAACCTCATCTTCAACACCTCCTTCGTGATACTCTGTCAAATCTGAAATGTTAAATACTGGTGAAATATTCAGCTCACTAGGCAATTCTACCTCATATGCATTTCCTGAATCATGCTTCTTCAGTTTCTTACATGGCTCAAACTTCTTCATTTTCAACTTTTTATATGTACCAACTGGAAACCGCTCCTTCCGCAAATGAACCATGACTTCATCACCAACCTGAAATTCCTTATACCTCCTTTTCTCATCTACCTTAGCCTTATACTATGCGTTCATCTTGGTAATATGCTTCCTCACCTCCCCATGGATGTTCCTCAAATGTTCTGCAAAATCCTCAGCTTCAGCACTACTTATTTCTCCTTTATCTATCTTTCTCAATTCAGATGCATTTCTTGGACTACTTCCATATACAATCTGGAATGGTGATTTACCAGTGCTCCTGTTGACAGAATTATTGTATGCAAATTCTGCCTGTGGTAAAATCAAATCCCATCCTGTTGGCTTATCCCCAACCAAACATCTCAGCAAATTTCCCAAACTCCTATTCACCACCTCTGTCTGTCCATCAATCTGTGGATGATGTGATGAACTAAACTTCAAATCTATCTTCAACTTCTTCCACAATGTACGCCAGAAATATCCAACAAACTTAGTGTCCCGGTCTGAAACTATGGTCCTTGGCAGACCATGAAGTCTCACTACTTCTCTGAAAAACAATTCTGCTACATGAACAGCATCATTAGTCTTCTTGCAGGGAATGAAATGTGCCATCTTTGAAAATCTGTCAACCACTACAAAAATTGAATCATGTCCCTGCTGAGTCCTCGGTAAACCAAGAACAAAGTCCATGCTGATATCCTCCCAAGGCTTCTCTGGTATGGGTAATGGCTGATACAACCCTATGTTTTGCTTCACTCCTTTCGCCATCTGACATACTCTACAACTCTATACAAACTTCTTCACATCTTGCTGCAACTATGGCCAATAATAATTCTCACTAACCAAACCAAGGGTTTTATCACGACCAAAATGTCCAGCCAATCCTCCACTATGCTTCTCCTTGATGAGATTCTCCCTCATAGAACTTCATGGAATGCACAACTGACTCCCTCTGAATAGCATATCATCTTGGATGATAAAATCCAGCCATTTTGTCTTGTCTAGAGTAATAGGTTCTGTACAAGCCTTCCAAGCTTCACCAAAATCAGGATCCTCTGGATACAAATTCTTGAGTTCCTTGAACCCAACCACCTCAATCTGCATCTCTGTCAGCAATAGTTGCCTTCTGCTAAGAGCATCTGCAACCCTATTAGACTTTCCACTTCCGTGTTTCAAAACAAATGTATAACTCTGCAAAAACTCAACCCATTTCAAATGCCTCTGATTCAACTTTCCTTGACTATTCAAATATTGCAAAGCTTGATGATCAGTATACAAAACAAACTCTTTAGGAAATAGATAATGTCTCCACTTCTTTAATGCCTGAACTATAGCATAAAATTCTTGATCATAAATAGAATATTTCCTCTTGGCATCATTTAACTTCTCACTGAAATAAGCAATAGGTTTACCTTCTTGACTCATAATAGCTCCTATTGCAGTACCACTAGCATCACAATCTACTTGAAACACCTTATTAAAATTTGGAAGTGCTAAAACAGGTTGTTCTTTAACTTTTTGTTTCAATAATTGAAAACTCTTTTCTGCCCCATTAGTCCACTTAAACTCTTTTCTATCCCCTCTCATTGTTTCAGTCAAGGGTCCACAAATACTACTAAAATTTTTGATAAAATTTCTGTAAAAGCTATCCAAACCATGAAAAGATCTTACCTCAGTAGCACTCCTTGGAGTAGGCCATTCAAGGATAGCCTGTACCTTCTTTGGGTCCATTTTTAGACCTTCTGCTGAAACTACAAATCCCAAATACACTAACTCTTTCTTCACAAAACTGCACTTCTTCAAATTAATCAACAATTTCTCTTCTCTCAACTTCTCAAATACCATACGAATATGCATCATATGCTCATCCAATGTCTTACTAAAGATCAAAATATCATCTAGGTAAACAATGACAAACTTACCCAGAAATTCTTTCAGAACCTCGTTCATGAGCCACATGAAAGTGCTCGGTGCATTGGTTAGCCCAAAAGGAATGACTAACCACTCATATAGTCCTTCCTTTGTCTTGAAGGTAGTCTTCCATTCATCTCCTTCTCTGATTCGAATCTGATGATATCCACTCTTCAGATCTATCTTTGAGAAATACACAGCTCCACTCAAACAGTCCATAATATCATCCATTCGTGGCAATGGAAACCTATACTTGATTGTGATCTTGTTTATTGCCTTAGAATCTGTACACATCCTCCATTCTCCATTCTTCTTTGGTGCTAATACCACTGGTACAGCACAGGGACTCAGACTCTCACGGATCAATCCTTTCTATAACAACTCATGTACTTGTCTGTTCAACTCCTCACTTTCTGCAGGTGTCATTCTATGTGCTGCCTTGTTCGGCAAACTCACTCCTGGGATCAAGTCCATCTGATGAATGATCTTCCTGACTGGTGGTAATCCATCAGGCATGTTATCGGATACAATATCCTGAAACTCAGTCAACAAATCTGCAACTTCTACAGGAACATCTTCTACTTCCTCTTTACCAGCTTTTGGAATTAAAGAAAAACATACATGCTCATGCCTCATACCATCTAGGAAATTTCTTCCATCAACAAAAGTTATTCTTGCATTACCACATACCTTTTCTTCAGTCTCCTTCAATGGTTTTAGCTTATGTCTCACTCCATCCTTTGTCAGGGAATAGGTATTTGCACGACCATCATGTACAGCACATCTATCAAACTGCCATGGTCTACCCAACAACATATGACATGCATCCATAGATATGATATCACATAATACCTCATCTTGGTATCCGCCAATCTTGAACTTCACTAGGAATTGTTCATTGACCATGACCTTGTGGTCATCTTGTACCCAGGCAATCCGATATGGATGTGGGTGTTTCTGTCTCTTGAGCTTCAACTTTGTCACCATCTCTTCTGACACCAAATTGTCAGTGCTTCCACTATCAATAATCACATCACAACATTTACCTTCACACTTGCACCTGGTGCAAAACAGGCTCCTCCTTTGCTCAGGTTCATTCTCACCACTCAACAGGACTCTTCTGTTAATCAACGTTTTTCCTCTTTCAGCATCTTCAGAATTTGATGATCTGGCATCTTCATCTACATGTGCAACTCTGGCCTGGCCTTCATTTCTCCTGTCTGTTCTACCTTGGCACTAAGGACATTCAAATGCCCTATGACCTTCTTCTCCACAGTGAAAACATGTTCCAGGGAAGCCTCCTCTTCCAGATCCTTGTCCTCTTCCTCTTCCTCTCTGATCTCTATTATTCTAATCCTGGAAGCGATTGGAATTATTTTCTCGCTGATTTTGACTGCTACTGGCCTCATCCTTCTTTTTCGGATCTTCATTTCGGCCACCATATGACCGTCCACCAGATCGTCCACCGTGACCTCTTCCATTTTGTCTGCTCTCGAACTTCTTGTTCAGCTTTTCCTCTACTTTTAGGGAAAATTGGTATGCCTCCTCAATACTGTTCATTCGAACCAGATTCAACTCCTCCTGAATGCTTGGCCTTAACCCATTAAGGTATTGGGCAACTTTCTCCTTATCAGCTTCGGCATGGCCTGTTCTAATGAGGAGTCGATAGAACTCCTCTGTATACTCCTGAACAGATTTTCCTGCTTGCTTCCAACTTTGCATTTTTTTCAGTAGGTCAAGCTCATAATCAACAGGAATGAACTGTCGCTTCAATTTTTCCACCATCCTATCCCATCTTGTGATTTTATCTTTCCCTCTTCTATTTCACTCAAATTGAATTTCTTGCCACCAGATCTTCGCATGACCTTTCAGTCTGGCCTTCACAAATTTGACCCTATCAGGATCCTCAACATCTTCATACTCAAAATACTCCTCACATTCATTGATCCAGTCGATCAATTCCTTTGGGTTAAGATTTCCAGAAAATGTAGGAACCTCAATCTTAGGTCTTTTCCCAATCTTGGAAATCGCTCGAAAAAGTCTTTCTTCCTCCTGGTTCACAATTTCAGCTTCTCCTTCTTGATATTCTTCTTCGGCTTCATCCTCGCTTTCATCTCTGACATTAAGATTCATTCCTCTACGAATCTCTTCTTGCAATGCTTGCACTTGTCTCTGTAGCTCTCTAACCTTAGGTGTTACAACACCAGCTCTTCCGCCACGTTCCCTTCGTGGAGGCATTTTCGCGATGCGCACTGAAACCCTAGCCACGGTCCTGGTGCAAACTGCCTCACAGTCGGTGGTCTGTTTACACACTCAAGAACTCCTGCTCTGATACCACTTGATGAAGGGTGCTCCCCTTAATACCACAAACACATAACAGAAATAGAGAAACAACAACAATATGCAAGAACAGAAAATTGGCTTCTTATTATCTCCACAAATGTGGAATTACAAACTTTCAGAATTACAATATGCAAAGCCACATGGGCATTCCCTTACAATATTCTGTAGGAAAAAACCTCGAACTATTACCCAGATCTACTACCCAGAACTATTCTAAACTGCCTAAGACAATAATACAGCCTTCCTTATATAGGCAATTTTCCACCGCCTAGGAAGGTTCCAGAATTTTTAGCCAATAAGGCCGACCAAACTTAGAATTATTTTATTTTACATTTTATTACATCATAGTCGGCTCAAGATAACCTTTGAAACCCGAACGGAAATTTTGAAGAAAATTATTTTTCACCATTTCAGGTGGCCCAACTTCCGAAGACCATAAGTCATCACCCGTTGACCTGATCGGCTATTATAACCCCATTTCAGAAACGCCACAAAGCACTCTACAGGCTTGACCTACACAAGTGCCCGTCACCCAAATTTTTGACCTCATCTGGGGCCTCTAAAGCCTTCAAAACTGAGTTCAAAGTTTCTGTACCCTGCTGCCTATACCGAAAATCTTCAATATCTTCCAACATACACTTGATCTGGAAATGAAACTTTACTAGCAGACTTATATGACCAAAATGAACCTTCAAGAAAGAAATTAGATCATTCTAAGCACAGATGAAAATTACCAAAAATAGTAACTTTCCATAAATAGTAGCTCTGCACAAAGTAGCCCTTATTGAAAAATAAAAACAAAACTATTTTTGGGTGATGCAAGATTGCTCTTACACCCAGGATGCTCCTGCATCAGTTTCTCAAGTTGAAAAGAAGCTAATTGGATTATAGACAGTGATTGTTCACATCATATGACTGGAGACATGAAAAAGTTTAGAAAGTTGAATGAATATGCTGGTGGAGTAGTTAGAGTTGGAAACAATGCACCTTGTTTGATTAAAGGTATAGGATCTATTACTTTTGACAAAAAGACTAATACTGATGATGTTTATTTTGTGGATGGATTGAAACATAATCTCTTGAGTGTTGGACAGTTAGTTGATAAGGGATATTAAGTTTGGTTTACTAAGAAAACTTGTGTGATAAAGGATAAAGATGGAAATCGGATTGGAAGTGGATCTAGAACTAAAGGTAATGTATTTCAATTGAATCCTACTGAGATGACATGCTTGATTACTAAAATTGATAACAGTTGGTTATGGCATAGAAGGTTTTGTCATATAAACTTTGATAACATTGTGAAAGTAAGTACTACACTTGCAGTAAGAGATTTACCTAGAATTATGAAGCCTACTAACATGATTTGCAAAGAATGTGTAATGGCTAAATAGAAGAGAAGTTCTTTTCCTAGTAAGAAGTTTACATCTATAGAGAAGCTAGAGATTGTTTATATAGATTTGAGCGGTCCTACCAGGACTAGAAGATTCTATGGAGAAAGGTATTTTATGATTCTTGTTGATGATTTTACAAGAATGATGTGGATTGCATTTCTTAAAGAAAAATCTGAAGCATTTGATAAGTTTAAGATTGTTAAGAATAAAGTTGAGAATGCATCTTGAATGAAGATTAAATGTTTAAGATCTGATAGAGGTGGAGAATTTACTTCTAGAGAGTTTAACAACTTTTGTGAAGAAAATGGCATTAAAAGATAGTATTTAGTCCCTAGAACACCTGAACAAAATGGCATTACAGAAAGAAGGAACAAATTAGTGACTAAAGCAACAAGAGCTATGTTGTTTGAAAATAATTTGGCAAAGATATTCTGGAGAGAAGCAGTGAACACAACAGTATATACAATGAACAGAGTACAAATCAGAGCAGACACAGACAAGACACCTTATGAATTATGGTTTGGACATGCACCCTCAGTTAAGTATTTTAGAATTTTTGGAAGCAAATGTTATATAAAGAGAGATGATGATATTGGAAAGTTTGATCCTAGAAGTGATGAAGGTATATTTCTTGGATATTCTTTGAAAAGAAAAGAATATAGATGTTTTAATAAAAGATCTAAGAATATTGTTGAGAGCGCAAATGTTAAAGTTCATGAAAAGTTCAAAATTCAGGAAAGAATGCTTGATTATGAATCTGATGAAGAAACTCATCCTAAGCCTAATACTAGAACTACTGAATTGTTTTATGAAACTGACAGTGATTTGTTGAATGAAAGCCATAGTGAAGTTATTGAAGAACCTACATCTGAAGAGAGATCTGAGACTTTGACATCTAGCAAGAGTTTGTTAAAGAATCATCCTTTTGAACAGATTATTGGGAGCATCAAAAGAGGAGTTCTTACTTGAAATAAGGCACAAGAATAGTTATGTTTGATTTCTCAAATTGAACCTAAGACTACTAATGAAGCTTGTGAAGACAAAAGTTGGACTAATGCTATGAAAGAAGAACTTGATCAGATTGGAAAGAACAAGACATGGGAGTTGGTCCCTAAACCTAAAGACAAGAATGTTATTAGAACTAAATGGGTATTTAGAAACAACATGAATGAACAAGGAGAAGTAGTGAGAAATAAAGAAAGATTGGTATGTAAGGGTTACTCACAACAAGAAGGAATTGACTATGAAGAGACTTTTACACCTGTTGCAAGAATTGAAGGAGTAAGAATGTTTTTGTCATATGAAGCTTACAAGAAATTCAAAGTGTATCAGATGGATGTGAAGTCAACATTTCTAAATGCAGAATTGGAAGAAGAAGTCTACATTGAGCAACCTGAAGGTTTTCCTTTAACTCAAGAAGGAGACATGGTATGTAAATTAAATAAAGCTTTATATGGACTTAAACAAGCATCTAGAACTTGGTATGCAAGACTGGATAAGTATTTGTTAAAGTTGGTATTTATAAAAGGTACAGCTAATAGCATGTACACAAAAGAAATTGAAAATGGCTTGTTAGTTATAGTTATTTTTGTTGATGAGATTATCTTTGGAGGAGAAGATGAAGCTAGTGACAAATCTGCTGATGAAATGAAGACTGAATTTGAAATGAGTATGATTGGTGAAATGAAATACTTTTTCAGATTACAGATAACACAAAACAATGATGGTATCTTTGTAAGTCAGACAAAGTACCTGAATGACTTGTTGAAAAGATTTGGAATGGAGGACTGTAAACTAGTTGGAACACCTATGGTGACCAGACATAAGTTATCTAGCATAGATGAGACTCCTGCAGTAGAATAGAAGAAATATAGATCTATGATTGGAGGATTGTA
The DNA here is from genome assembly GCA_027943335.1 of Chamaecyparis obtusa. Classification (NCBI taxonomy): domain Eukaryota; kingdom Viridiplantae; phylum Streptophyta; class Pinopsida; order Cupressales; family Cupressaceae; genus Chamaecyparis; species Chamaecyparis obtusa. The sequence goes on along the minus strand of BSBK01013498.1, from coordinate 38,812 downwards.
GTATTTTACTCATACGAGACCTGATACAACACAATTAGTTGGAATTGTAGTAAGATTTCAAGCTAAACCTAGAGAATCACATTCTGCAATAGTAAAGAGGATACTGAGATATTTATGAGGCACAATGGACTATGGATTATGGTATTAAAATTATGATGATTTTACCCTATGTGCATATACAAATGTTGATTGGGGAGGCAATGTTGATGATAAGAAAAGCACCAGTGGAGGAGCATTTTTCCTTGGATGAAGATTAGTTTCTTGGCTAAGCAAGAAGCAGAATTGTATCTCACAAAGCACAATAGAAGCAAAATATGTAGCAGCAGCAAACAATTGTAACCAGATAATTTGGATGAAGCAGATGCTGAAGGATATTGGAATAAAATTTTCTGAACCTATTGTTATACATTGTGACAACACCAGTACAGTTAGTATGTCTAAGAATCTTGTATTACATTCTAAGACAAAGCATATAGAGATTAAGTATCATGTTGTAAGAGGGAAAGTTGTTGAAAAAGAATTCAGACTCGAGTACATAAGTACAACGGAGCAGATAGTAGATATATTCACAAAGCCTTTGCCTAAGGATACATTTGATTATCTGAGAGGTATGCTAGGGGTTAAGCCCTAGCCTACTTTTGAGAAGTGATGCAGTTGGTTGCATCTGTCCAGTGGTATATGAGCCTTATCTTTCTTCTGGACTAGATTTTTGCACTTCCTCTATGGGGGAGTATGTGTATCTGAGCTGAGTCATGATGACTCTAGTAAATATATTTTCTTAAAAGTGTCTTTTGACATTGAGTTGTTGTTGACTCAGTGATGTAATGTTTGTCATTGATGTCAATGGGGGAGAAGTATGCATGAAAAAAAATATGAGACATTTGTTGGAGAGAACTGAACAGGATAATGAAGCAAGATTTGATTGATGAAGAGGAATTGAAGAAGCAGTGTTGCAGTATTGGATTTTTTGAACATTGGATATTTTTCATCTATGTTGCCATCGATGCCAATGGGGGAGATTGTTAGGAATGAATGATAAAGTGTTTTGAATCCATTCTATAGCATTTTTTGTTGCATTCATGACTATGCTTGTCATTGATGTCAACACAGTGATTTACCGAAGACTTGCAAAGAAGCTGACAGAGATTGGATTAGCAGATGTGGGTTATTGCAGTTGGAGCTATGTGACATTGAGGATATACTATTTGATATGTCATATGTCTATGGTTAAGAACACAGACATTAAGTCATTGATTCATGGAAGTTATGATCATTTTGGTGGAAGTAGTGTTCAGGCAGTGTTCCTGAGTAGCGGTTTGTGGAAATCGGATGATATCTCCTAATCGGGATGGAATTTGGTTTTGCGTAGTTAAAGGGAAGTTGGAGACACATTGATAGTGATGTGGATGATAGCACAAACTTTGAGGTCACATGAGTGAAGATTTATTGTATCGGAAGCCAACAGTTTTATGTAATTTTGGTGTAGCATGTGGAAACTTTTATTTTGTAATTGTATGTCGACTCATTTGTAATTATTTGAGTGTGGTATAAAAGAAGGAATGTATTTCCTTGTTGTAGTGTGGAAGTGTAATTTTAATGTAGTAGCATGATGTTGTGATGTGAAAATGTGTAATGGTAGCAGCAATTGTGATGTTGTATACATGAAGTGAAGAAAATAGCTAATGTGTGAAGGAAGACATGCGAAGTAAAAAGATCTGAAATTAAGATCTGATGTAACAGTGAGTGTAGTTTGGCACAATCAAAGAAGAGGTAACATATTATTTTTTTGAGTAATGCAAAGATTATTTGGATAGTGTGTTCAGTGATCTTACCCTAAAGCTGCTTGGGCAGTGGGTCCTTATGTCTTCTATAACTCTTAACCAGGTTAGAATCTTTTAATAGGGATTCAAAATCTCCTAACATGGATTCATATGTACTGAATGTATTTCATAAGACTCCTAACAAATTCCATCCTCTCACAAGGAATATTCATATTAGTGCATCTTTTGTGGGCATCATTCGCATCGAGTTTTACTCTTTGATCAAGAGGTTCCCTAGTCAACATATCTTGTGTCATTGTGTTATTTTGTATGAATATCTTTCTATGGTTGGTAATTATATTACTTATATGGTTTAATGCTATTGAAGATGATAAAAGTTATAATTATCTGATAACTGATTCACCCACCCCCCCCCCTCTGTCAGTTATCTTGGTGGACTTTACTTTCTAACATTTCTTTCCATCTAGGGTGATGGCTCCTCTACCAATGATAGGTTTAGGAGTGTTGTCTCTAAATCTAACCATGCCTCCTTTATATCTATCTAGATGTACAAATCTATCTTTGTCTCTTGTCATGTGGTGTGAGCAGCTACGGTCAATGATCCAATCTGTCCTGATGTCATCTTGTGAAATCAGTACTAACTCTTGTGCATTATTTTCATCTTCAAGAGCAATGAATCTAATTTCATCCTCTATTGATTCTTCATTTGATACTCCATCTCTAGCATAGTAACATTCATTTGTATACTTAGGCTTGTAGTTATTTTTGAACTTCTTAACTCTTGTAGGACACTTGGATGCAACGTGACCAATCTTATTACATGAAAAGAATTTGAATGGTAATTGACCTTCATATTTTCCTTTTCTTTTCTTTTCTCACTTATTAATCATAGCAATGAAATCATCTAGCATTTTTTATTCAACATCATCATCAAAATTTGTAGAGGTGTTCAAGGATTTCTTACCATGTACTAAAGCTTTGAATGTTGTTTCACTTTTAGGCTCTGTCTTCAATCTTGATATCTCAAAGGCTGAAGTCTTGGTGACTAAAGTCTCTCTTTTAAAGTCTTTTTTGGATTGCATAGTTTTATCTAGGATGCATATCTTGAATATCTCCTACAAACAAGTCTTCTAAGTACTTCCATGTCTTACAGGCTTTGTCCATTTTCTTGATCTTTGAAAACTCACTGTCAGATAGGGCGTTGATAAGGGATTCTTTGGCAATAATATTTGAAGTGAACATCTTAGTTTTCTTCAAGGTTGCATCTTCTTTTGCAAGATTTTCTAGTGAAGGAATCTCAACTTCTTTGGTAGGTACTTAAAAAATCTCAAAGGCAATGCACTGCAAATGTGTCATCATTTTGTTCTTCCAGTCTAGATAGTTCTCTCCATCAAACTTAGGACTTTATTTTTTAAATAATGCCATCTGATCAACTTGAAGTTGTTAAGCTTTATCTTTGAGGTACTTCACTCTGATACCAATTGTTAGGAATAGTCCCAAGAGATAACTGAGAGGGGGGGGTGAATGAATTATCTACCAGATTCAATTATTTATCCAATTAAGTATATAAGAACATTAAGCATAAACACAATGAAAGAACACTTAACACAACACCACAATTTTGGTTACAGGGAAACCCAAATAGGTAAAAATCCTGGTGGGAATTGACACCCTCTAAGGACTGCACTAGTGTATTATGATCCCTGTTAGAAGATCTTACAATTCTATTAGGAGTTGATCTTTATAATGCAATAAGTACAATGACCTAGTCAAGGGTCGAACCCTATTAGGAGTCTTTGACAATTAACCTTGTTAGGGGTGAGGACACACTGTCTGAGAGAACACTTCTCAAAAGGGTTAAGGCTACAACCTTCTGTTTAATAGATACACTATATTTGTATCTTGGCCTGAACTGCACGTAGACCTATTGTCTTGATCAGTTCCAATGAATAGCATATACCCTCTACTATGTCAAATAGACCTTTTGCTGATGGCTCAACACTTCACACTCTCTGCTCTGCTCTGATGTTTCAACTCTTTTCCATACTTAGCAATCACAAATGACTGCCTATAAATATCTTTCTCTAAATGATATAATCGAGTCATCCTGTTAGAACCATCTTGAAATCATATTAGAGAAACAATACAACTCTCTAATAACATCTTAGTTAGCTTTATTAAATTAACTTCAACTTTCTTCTCATGTTGAATTATGTTATGTGCTCTTAACCAAACATCCTTAACTCTCTTCTTAACATAAATCCAATCACGCATACCAATATGATAGGTGCAACTACCAGAATCATATAAACATTTTTGGCTCTTCCAGGTAGACTCAAGAAACTATGACTATCAACTAGAGACTTCATAATTCAACCTATACTGCATATCTTACTCTACGTCCATGAACATAACATCATACATATATATACAACATAAATATAACCGTGCAAGGCTCTACTACAACTGTACTACAAATCATAAATAAAACTGCTCCTGAGACCTATCAAAAACACTCAGTGATATACACAACTATACTAACGTCTTTACTCATAATCAACCTCTGCATCTATGATATCATGCTAATAACATATCCATGCAACATATGCTCAAAGCTCTCTCCATTATGCTTCCACGTATGCTACTTACATATGTTGTCATCAATGACAAACATATAGTCAGCAATTTGGCTTGCTGGCAAATCTCCAACAATTATTACATTAGGGTCGGCTCAAAAATAATTACAAAATATGTTTTTAGGTATCCCAACTTCTAGAGGCCATAACATTTTAACCATAGCTTTGTTTTTCTATTATAACCACTTTTTAGAAATGGCAGGACCTAATCTATAGTGCCTAACTCATGCAAGCTCCAGTCAGCTAGGGGTTGATCACAATCCAGAGCTTCTAAGGCCTTCAAAATTGAGCTCAAGTATCTCATACCCAAAAACCTCAATAACTTCACTAATATAGAGGATATGTTAATGAAACTCAACTGGTAGGATGATATGACTAAGATGAACCCCCACCTATGAAATCAGAACATTTTGAGCTTGTATGACCAACTTACTAAAAATAGTAAGTTTCCATAAATAGCAGCACTGCATAAGACACCCTTATTGAAAAGAAACCAAAAATATTTTTGGGTGATGTAAGATTTCCCTTACACCTAGGATGCTCCTGGATCATATCTACAACCTTCTTATCTATAGGAAAATACTCCAAAGAAAAAACACTTTCTTGAATGAGTTACCGAATGAAGTGCATGTGGATTTCAATATGCTTGGTGTGTTGATATTCCACGGGGATCTAAGAAATATTAATGGTACTTTTATTATCATTCCAAAGAGTAGTGTGATGTGAACCCACAATATTGGGTTACACTTTTTTGCCTGAATGGACACTGAACTCTACATTTTGAAGAAATAATTCAGATTCAGAAGTGCATTGTCGTTAAACCTTTTGGAATTGGAATATGAAGTAAATTAGAGTTTTTTAATATTTTATGTCTAGATTCTAAATAAATTTTTTTTTTAATTTTTGAATTGATTTGAATGGATTTTTCTTTCTCCCACAAAAATTGGAATGTTGCTGAAAATGTCATTTTCAAAGAGTTACATTGTTTTCATAGAGTATAACTTATTTTCTAAAATAGATATCAATGTTCTTCTTTCTAATTTAGTTTTTTAACATCCATATGGAGGGCATGGAATTTTTTTCATGGCATCATCATGATTATTGCATGTTTTATTAACATTTAAAGTTGACTAAACCATAATTTTTACATACCTGGATTACATAGCTTATAACTTGTCATGTATTTGTCCAATTTCATTTTTATTTTTTTGGATAGAAAGAGAACTTCAATACCTAGGGAATATATATTTTTTAGAATTAGTTTTCTCTCATTTACTATTTTTCCATAAGCGTCAAACATAGAGGTAGACATACGGTGAAATATCTATGTTTAGTAAAACTAAAAATACAAAGACATAATAAACTTAATATATATTAACATTATAATCATTGGAAATATTTTTCTTAGTAGCACCTTACTACATACATAATTTTTTCAAATGGATTCATTTGATCTTCCAAAAGCTAAATTTGAAGTGATTTTTTATGAGCATTTTACTAGGTGTGAAGGAGACAACATTGTAGGTATGAATGAGGAGTATAGATGTTATATAAATGTTTTTTTATCTAAGAGGCTTTGAGCTAACCATTGGTAATTAATTCCTTCAAATGGAACCTCTGAAGGCTTAAATCATTATATTTTATTAAAAATATGTTATTTCAACAAAAATCCGCTTGTCTAAAAAAGTATAACCCACTATTGTGGGGTCACATGTCATGAGTAACAAGAAATCCAAACTCATCCATCAAATGCCAAATACAAAGAATCTCTTGACTATGCAAGACAACTCTTTGGTACTCATCTTTAGTTGATGATAATGCAATAGAAGTTTTCTTTTTGTAAGACCAATAAATTAGACAAAACCTAAGCAATAAAAAAATATAGGAGGTAGACTTTTGATCATTAACATCACGATCCCAATATAAGTCAGTGAATCCCACAATCTTAGTAACACCTAATGTACAGTGAATTTTAAATAGTATAGTTTCTTGAATTTACCATAGAATGCATTTAGCTTCGTGCAAATGGATCTTATGAGTGTTTTGAGAGAACCAAGAGACAAGACTAACTACAAAGGAAATATTAGGATGACTATGTGTCAAGTAAAAAAGGATTCCAAATAGAAACCTATAAAAGGTAGTACCCATTGATGAAGTAGTGCAGTTTGTAGAAAATACAACACCTAACTTCAAAGGACTAAATCCTAGTTTCCAATCAGCCATAAGAAATCTTTGAAGAAAATAAAGAGCATACTTCTACTAGAAGATTGAAATACCTATAGAATTTTGATGAATTTCAAGACCAAGTAAATCATGCAACAAACCGAGGTTAGTCATATCATATCACTTCATCAAAGCTCTTAGATTTTTCTCAATCATAGCATCAGAACAACTTGTGAGTATGAATTCATCCATATAAAGATCAAGAATGAGATGATCACCACATATCATTAAATTTAAACAATAGGATAACAATAGAATGTAATGAATCTAGAAGAAAGAAAAAAACTATCCATCTTCTCATACTAATCTATACAAGCTTTATTGAGACCATAAACTAAATGTCAGATCCTACAAACAAGTGAAGGATTATGTACACAACCTGGTGGTTTCTCCATATAGTTCTCCTCCTTAATATCAACATGTAGGAAAGCACTCTTCACATCCATTTGATAAATTGATAATGCCTTTGATGCAGAAATAGAAAGTATAAGATGAATGGAATCCACCTTGCCAACTACATACAATGTCTCAGAATAGTCAATAAATTTGACCTAAAAAAACCCCTAAGCCACTAAACAAGCCTTATACTTATCAAAAAAATGATAAGCTACAAATTTGGTAAGATACTCCCATTTACATAAAACTAGCTTTCTTCCCTTTGGAAGGGTAACCAAATCCCAAGTATGCTTCTCCACCAATGAAGAATTCTCCTCAGCCATAGCACTATCCCATTCTAGTATACCTAACACATCCAAAAACTTCTAAGGATTAGTAGAGACTAAATGAATCAAAATATTGATACCTCAAGTTTGGGAATGAGTGTGGGAAATGGTTGTGCATTCACCAATAAGAGGGACAACATCCTCAGTAACTATTTGATCCCATAAGGGTCTATTAGGTGCAAGTAGAGGAGTAGGGGAAGATGGATTAATGTCAAAAACTAGATCAATACCATCTTCATGGATGGTTGGATCAGGAGCATCAACATCATCATCATCGTCATCATCTAAAGGAAAAACATCTTCAGAAGAAGAATGCAGAAGAAGAGAGGGAGAGGCTTGTGATGAAGAATCCTTCGGAGTAAAGGACTCATCAAACTGAACATCATGATGAAAATTTACCTATCATTTGATAGGATCAAACAATCAATATCCCTTCACATTGTCACAATATCGAACAAAAATCTAGTGTCAACTTTTTTTTTCCATTTCTTTTTGCTAATTATCAAGAATGAATTTCCAAGCATTAGTGAAAAATAATATGAAATAGGATACTTTGGACTTGACATGAGACCAATCCTCCTTTGGAGTCTTATTTAGTACTTCCTTATGAGGAATATGATTTTGAATATAGTTGATACAATCAAAAGCCTTTACACAAAATACTAGAGCCATGGACCTAGACTGAAGCATGAAATTGGCCATTTACCATAAGGTTCTATTCTTCTACTCAACCACACCATTTTTGAAAGGAGTATATGGAAATGTATGTTGATGAAGAAAAACTTGAGTAAGACAAAATTCCTCGAATGTATTATTGACATATCCCCCCATTATATTTATGGATCTTCTAGAGGGAATATCTTCACTACTTCATCAAAAATGCAAGAAAGGTAATGAAGCATTGAAGGACCTCATTCTTTTACTTTAATACTAACCATTATACAAATCATAATGCTAACCATAATCCTAACTCTAACCCCAATATTAAACTCTAAACCCCAACACTAACCCTAACCCTAACCAAAAAACCTAACTCTATTTAAAAGCCTAACCATATTCCTAACCTTTAATCTAATCATAATCATAAACTTAACCTTAAACCCTAACCATTCTTAATGTTTGTAGCTTCGGTGAGATTATTCTAACCTTAATAATTTGATATTTCATTCTTTAGATAAAATGAGAATTATATATTACATAAATTATCATTATACATTTGACGATCTTATCAACAAGTGAATTCATTAAGATTCATTTTGTAATTATTATTATTTGATAACCATGATAGTTTTGAAATTAAAGAAAAAATAGGTTTTACAGGGACCTGAAACCCAAAAGTTATAGATACAGATAGAGAATTAAGTTGACCAACAAAGAGAAGCTAAAACAAAAAGGGGGGACAAACACCCCAATCCAGCAAAAACCTACAACACATGAAATAGAAAGAGAACCTGAAAAGCCAAAAAGTTACTGCCATCATTTTGGAATCTGGATGGAGGCTTCCATATTTTTCTCCAACTCTATCATTTTATTCAGGCTCTCCTTGAGCCCCAAAACCTCCTTACAGGAGGAGGTATTCTAGCTCATCTTTGCTCTAGTTCTCAACCCTGGGCCTTTCCCCTTAGTGTTGGGATTCTGCATGGCTTCCCATTCCTTATTCTCCAGCATATCAACTAGTGCCTATAGATTACTTGTAGAAGACTTCATGCCTTCCATAGAATTATCAAGCAGCTTTTCCACCTCTTTTTCAACACATTCAATCCTAGAGAATAATTTAACAAGGGCACAAAAATCCTGAGACTGATCATAGTCCTTACCCCTATTATTACCTCTCTCCAAAAGATTCTGATACTTAGCCTCAAGGTCATAATTCTAAGCCTTAAGCTTGACAATCTTATGGTAGAACCCTTTGTCATTTCAGAAAGAAAAGAGAGCTCTAGCTTTAGCATTGTGAAGGAATCCAAAATACATATCCTCCTTATCAGTAAGATCCTCCATGATGATTGACACCAAATCCCCTCTCTTAGCATCCTCCTTTTTAACTTCCTTTCCTTTATTTTCCTTAGGTAGCATCTCAGCAAAATAAAGAATGTCATAGTCCTCCCCTTCAAGCTTGTCCTCATAAATATTGTTTCCTTCATCCATGTGTTCCTCATCAACGACATCCTTCAACATAGAATGATCATTATTTATCCCTATTTCGGTGTCCCTTTCCTTATTCTCAAGAAAATCCACCCTTTTCTACTAATTCTCATTATTAATCAGATTATTCTCCATGGAAGAAGGGTCGAGGTCTATAATGATGTTATAAATTTCTTGGTTTGGAAGAAACTCCATAACAAGATCATCCCTGATACCTTCAACATAGCGCTCCTTGATTCTAGATTTGTCCTTTGTACCTTGAACCTCAGTTTTTTCAGCAACATCATCCCTTGTATTCCCTATTTCCTTTGTAATATTCTTCTTAGAATCCTCAGAGCTCTCCTTTTCATCCATGGAAGTATCCCTAGAAGAAGAATAACTCTTTCCCTCCACTTTCGAACCCTTTCTCTTCTTCCTCCCCATTTTCTTTTCGATAGGATTCATAAACTTTGAATCTTCATCTTTAGCAGAGCCATAGTTAGAGTCCTTCTCCTCATTCCCTGAACTCATAGAATATTGAACTAGAACTTTCGTCTTCTTCTTCTTCTTCTTCTTCAGAGACAAAGGAGGGTTATTATTTGTCTAAGACTCAAAAATTTTGGTTCTTTTATCTAGATATTCATCGTTTTCCTTAGCAAAAGAAACACTCTTTCCCTTATTATTAGGGGTTTTCACAAAAATATCAGGGATATTATTCAGCATATAGTCATGAATAATTAGGATGAGACCCCATGGAGAACACGCATATCAGAATTCTTACTGTTCCCAGCCAAGCTACAAAGAAGAGAGTTAAAAAGATAGTACAGAGAAGAGATAAAATCATTATAGTGAAAGTGATTTAAAAGAACAGAGTGGTGGGACTGGGCTCTAGTAAAATGACCTTCTAGGGTGAAGTATTCTATAATGAAAATAAGAACCTCACACCAAAAATCCTTAATATTATTAACAACATAAAGGGTAAAAGCACAATCAGGTGTAACCTTTTAGGCTAACTTATCAACACAACTGAATTTTAGTATTTCTAACTAAACATTAATTTTGGTCAAACATATGGTCTAGCTAGATTCATTCTAGCTAAGTTAGATAAGCTATTTAACTTTTCCAATTGGAAATATCTATTAAATGCATGTGTTATACCACTTTGGGTCCAATTACCATAAAAATAAAATTATTTTAGAAAAATGGTGTTTCAGTAACTCCTAACATTTTTAATGATATTTTTTTTAAAATTAAAAAATACCCTTTTGTAGAGATCATAGTAAAAAATATCATCATATAGATTTTATAGTGTTTTAATTATACACAATTTATTTTAATTAAAGAAAATTGCAAGTAGGTATTTTAACAGTCAAAGAGATGTTGATTCGGAGAAAGAAAAAAAGAGTAAATCACATTAAATAAATTTGAAAAATATATGGTGCACTAGACGAGAGAGTCCTCTTCAAGAATATATATTTCTTTTTTTGATTGGGATAGATTTGTTATGAAAAATATATTGCGAGAAGAAAACTGTCAATTTCAATGAGTTGTATTTGAATTCTTATAAAAGAGAAAATATAGGTCACAAACGAGTTTTTATTTCTTCATGCATGAGCTATATATGTCATCTATGACATATTTTGAAATTAGGGGAAAAATGTTTATTTACATATAATTTTTTGGTGGGAACTAGGCCCCTAATTTTTGGCATTTTTTAGCAACTAAAACATTGTCTTTAAAAATTAAAAAATATATCAATTCTTATTCAAAAAATTATTAAAAATATTAATCATAAAATTCATCTATTTAATCACATTTAATTATTTTACATCATCTTCAAATTCTAAACATAAATGTCATTTTTATACTATTGAAGTTGAACAACTTTGATTTTGTTAGCCTTTTCCTTTGTAAAAGGGTGACAACTTATTGTGCTTTTACCCTAAAAACCTCTCTTTTTAACAATAGAATCCCTTTCTTTATCAGAAATGGGGAATTTAATAGTAGCCATTTTGGAAAATTTCTTATTTTTGTAAAATTTCAGACCAGAAGGGAAAACCAATTACTTGAGCAATAAGCTTCACATTGACGATGACATGCATGTCATCAATCTGATCAAATTGCTCCTCTATCCTATAATGAATTTTTGGGTGATGCTCTTAACAAAACCATGCAAATTTTCCAGATAAGGTTTAATGTGAACCTTCTCCACTTTCCTCCATAGATTAGGGTTCTTCTTAAGTTTCAAGCAATCAACAAGTTCCTCTCTATTCAAATCACTCTCCATGGTTTCTTTTCTCTACAAATTAAAATATAGGGAATGAACAAAAGAAATCCAGAACCAAACGTTAAAAAGTCTAGACCATGCACCGAGAAAGCATGTGAATAGTAATGATGATTCATTAACACTCTAAGCTAGCCATGATTTTTGGTGACATAATCTTTATTCCATGATCCTTTCATCATTTCCAATAAATCTCACCACATCACTATTTGTCTTATCATAATTTTAACCATGATAGTTATAATTGATAACTATCATCGTTATCATTATTGATAAGTAATATGAGTAAAATTAATATCAATGTTATAGTTCTGATTAAGAAAAAATAGGATTTGAAAGGTCCCAAAACCTTGTACAAAAGATCAGAAGATATTCAATACTGATCAACCTTAGAACAAAATGGACATAAAAAATAAAGGCACACAGCCCAACAAAAGATAGTAGAAAAAGACTTCCAAGAAGTTAGAAGTAGAGAAAGACAACACAAACAAAAGATAGCCACAGAAAAGATAGAGCTAGTTGATATTCATAATCTCAAAGGCATGATCAGCTAAGCGGTCCATGTTTTGTGTCTGGTCCTCCATCTCCATCTCTCTTTTCTTCATGTTGGCTCTAGTACAATTACCAATGCCAATTTCCTTGAATTCCTTGATATCCTCCCCTTTGTAGAGCTCTAGCTTCTCCATAGTATCCTTACTTTGATCATCAAAAAGATTTATGATATGGGTGCTCTGCTCATAGTTCTTATTAATGGGCTTTTCCAGATTTTGGACTTTCTCTTCCAGAAAGATGATTCTTTCCTGATACGTCTTGTTATCAGTGTTGAGCTTGTCTAAAGTTTGTTCCAAATCCATCACCTTACCACCCATTTCCCTGAAAGCTTCCCCTTTGCAGATAGCCTCCATCCAGTCCTCTAAGAAAGAAGCTAAAGGCTTGTCACCAAAAGTAGCACATTTAATCATATTCGTGATCTTTTTTTATTCTTGGAGGTCCTCCTTGATGACCTTAATATCATAAGAAATCGATCCCAGAAAATGCCCAAAAGAGATGATACTCTCTTTGTAGTAAGGATCAATATTACTACAGGCAGTCTTCCTGAGGGGCTCACTAGTCCTAGGCTGGTCATTGAGGGGAGTCTTGCCGAAGGCTTTCTCCTTCCCCTTATCTTTATGAACTTTAATTGTTAATAAATTTGATAACAGTACCAACTTAACATTATTGATTTGATTATCAAAAGTCGATTATGGTATCAATGAAATCAAGATATTACTTTACTTTAATTGTGGTATCAACTATGAATATTAATTATAATATTGATTAATTATTATTGATAATGAAATCACTATGATTATCATTATCAATAATGATAATCATATATTTATATGATCATCAAAATACTAATATCGACTTCATTCTTAGTAGCATAAAAAACTTATCATTGTTAATAAGGATACCATTGACATATGTCAATAGTATCATTATTAATAATGATTTTGTTAAATATATGTTTGGATGAAAAATAGAATGAAGGCCAACATGTATCAACTATTACAATGTTCAATGTAAATATTTAGATCAATATTAATGAGTTGATAATGGGGATCTACTTTAACATGTCAATAATGCAATCTGCTAAGTTGGTAAGCTTTGATAGTAAGAATGTTTGAAAAAGAGACATCACTCTTTATGAGAGACATAGTCTCACGAAGAGGTATGTCCCTTCGTGAGACATTGTTGAATAATATATATTACTTCAAATTCATTTAATGAAATCAATTATTAATAATGATACATATTGTTTAATAAGAACATTATTTATATTATATTGGTATTGATATATATAAAATAAGTGATTTGATATAATATCAATTTGGAGATCAATAAATATAAAGATAATATTCTAAGAATAAATTATCAAGATATAATTATATCTATCTAAGATTAGATAACATTCTATTGTGATTTTATCTAATATATATATACACAAAATTTTAAAGCATTACATACCCTAAATCTTCTCAAACAACAACCCTGAATAATAATCCTAATGCTAACCCTAAATCCTAATGCTAACCCTAACCCTAACCATAATCCAAAACCCTATCCCTAACCATAATCCAAACTCTAATCCTAAACCTTAATTTTAATAATAATCCTTATCCTAATCTTAATGATTATCCAAATGTTAACCCTAATCCTATTTATAGCAATAATTTTAACCCTAACCCTGATCTTAGTTCTAACCTAAATCCTAAAACTAATTATAATTCTAAGTGTTTCCCTAACCATACCAAAAATCTTAATCCTAATCATGATATATATTACTATAATTGATGGTGATGATGATGAAGATTGATTAAGATCAGATGTACACAAGATTGTACAATGATTGGATCAATTATTATCTTATAACTGATGTCAAGCAATAGATTTAAATGAATTTATATTAAGTTACCATATCATTCAGAGTATGATATAAGTTGAAGTAAGCTAAGAATAAGAAGAAATGAAATATTGTGAAGCTGGAAAAATTAATTGCAAAATTCATACAGATCTGACAATGTTAAGGTTTTTTTAATATAATTATTTTCCATTGAACATTTGATTATATCAAATCCGTAAAGAAGATTAGTCAAGTCGGTAAGAAAAAAAATTGTTACCAAGAAAGAAAAATTCATTCAGTGAAAGGAAAGGAATTTTTGGTAAAGAGAAACAAACTCAAGACATTGAGCATAAGGTTTTAGTCGCTGAGTGAAGTTAACCAAAATTTAGTTAAAGAAAAGAGTTATCAAAGTTAAATACAAGGATCAAAATGACATTTAATGATGAACTATGATAAGTTGGAAGATTATGATGATAAGGAAGAGTTAGTTAGTGAGATCTATGATCATGAAAATTCAAGGTGATGATCTGTGATATAGATCTAAGAGGAAAAAAGACAAGGAAAAACTTCCAAGAAATTTCAAGTTTTGAGGTGAAGATAAAACATTTTACCGAGCTCAAAATTCACTAAATAAGTTTGTGAAGTTGATCAGATGGATAATATTAATCAAAATAAAATGTAATAAAGGAGATTAAGAGGAAAAATATTCTATATAAAGGATGAATTTATATGGACAAAAGGTAGGAAAGTTCAAGGGTTGAAGAGTCACTGATTGTTGCAGTGAAGAAGGAAAAGTTGAATTCAAAGTTAGAAAGGTGAGATTGATGAAGACTTGAAGCCAGAGGAAAGTGAAGAACTAAAGTAAGGACAAAGAGAACACAAAGGATTCGATTGTGAAAATATAGTTACAGATTTATAGGTCAATTTATTTACTTTTACTTTTTAACATTTATAATAGAAAAATCTCTTAACCGAGTGGACCTAACAATCTTATTTGTCAATCCCGACCTAACAATCTTATTTATCAATCCAGACCTAATAGTTTTATTTCTAAATCCTTCAAAAAGGTAACATTATAAAGAGTGTTAGGTTGGGGAAGCCTTTCAAAACCCTTGTGTCTTGGCATAGCTCAAGTTAAATCAGCTTAATATTTTAAGCTGGTTTTTTTATTCTTGTCTGGTCCTGCAAGGGGGGATGGGTCTTTTTACCACCATGCTGGTATTTGATCCAAAATTTAAGCCAAGAATGGTTATGAGAGCCATTTCAAAACCCATGTAACTGGTTTGGGGTGCCTAAAAACCATGGTTTTCTTCTATTAGCGTAAAGCTTTGGCTTCACTCTAATGGCTTCTTGCAATTAGAGCCTTATTGTTTATCCCTCATTTGGCTTTTTTTGTTGTGATGCCTTGGGGCTTCTAGTAGTACTACTAGTAGTCTCTATTGGGGGGGCTCTGTAATGTTTACCTTCTTCTCCCAGCTGTCCCATTTTAGGTCTGTGCTAATTTTTCCTATCTTTCTTTTATATTGCATTCGCTTATAGTTCCCTTCAAAAACTGAATGTATATGGTTTCAGGGCCCATTCAAAACCTATTTTACCTAATCAAAAACATTCTAAGAAGTGTTTGAAGACATTTAACTAGGCCACTCCTAACAAGGTGAATATCCTAATAGATATCAGGAAAATCACTTGACCAAGTCACATTTAACAATGTGTATTGTAATATTTAACCAAATTGGCTTTTAACCAATCATACTTCAGGAGGGTATTTCTTTAGTTTAGTGGGTGAAAATTCCTACAATATTTTTCCATGTTAAATATTGGTGTCGTATGTGTTGAATGATTAATTTGAATGTTACTGTTGATTGAAAAAGTTAATTTAGTGATATTAGTTAATGTTGAAGTGTGTCTGACAGAGTTGACACCGAGTTAAATTAGAGAAAGTTTGTAAGGTACAAAAGATCATATATTACTGATTCACCCACCCCTCTCCTTAATCCAATAATTGGTATCAGAGTTGAGTACTCTAAAGGGATAATTTTGAAAGACTTGAGTAAAATATCCAAATATGTATAGAAGAGAATTACCTAAGCTAAATAAGGAGATTTTCTCTACATAGAAAAGAAGGATAAGGTTGTACCTATCTAGAATTGGAGATTCTTCACTTAACCTTTTTGAAAATCAATAGACTCCACCACTTCCTAGTCCTATGACACTTAATTAGATGAGGAAAACAAATGACCACAACTCGTTAATGATTTAAATTTATTCCTCTTTGATCGATGCTGAATTCAACAAAATTAAGAACTGTACTACTATAAAAGTAATGTTGGATAATCATGTACTTGTTTATGGAGGTGATCTGCATCTACAAAAAGAAAAGGTTGATAGTCTCAGAGAAAAGTTTAATGAGATGAGGATGAAAGGTGAAGAGAAAAATGCACAATCTAGTTTCAAAATTAAGGAAGTTTTTAGTGCCATCTGAGGTGTTGGTGGAATATTAATTGGTGAAGAAGTGGTAAGAACAATTATGAGCTCTTTCATCCAAGTATGTTATTCGAGTTTTTGTTAATCATGATGTGAGATCCATGTCAAATAATACTATTACGCTTGATGCTTTCATTGGTAAGTTGAATGCATTTAAACTTAGTAATTATGATAACAGTCTACTAACTATTGAAATAGCTTTCAAGTCATCTTCAAGAATTTCTAATTCAAGAAGACAAAGTGAGAATCACATTAGTTCATGTGGAATTGACTATGATAGTATCCTAACCAAAGAGAAAGAACAAGAAGAATTGGAAACACTATTGGCAAAGATGCTACTGAGAGGAAAAGGAAAGTATAAAGGTAAACTGCGTCTAAAATGTTTTAATTGGAAAAAAAATAGTCACATTGCATCTAAATGTCCTAACAATTATAGGAATGATAAAAGTGACAAGAAGGAGAACCGATACCAAAGGTTTAGATATTACAAGTATAAAGGAAATAAGTCTTTCTACTTAGCCGAGGAAGGCGTAATTGATGCTGAATCAGATGACCCAGAAGAAAATGTGGAAGTTGTCTATGTTGTTGTCAAGGGTGATTCAGAAGAAGAAAAGCATGAAGGATAAAAATCCCTTATTTATAATGTATGTAAAATTTACCCATGGATTATTAACAGTGGTTGTTCACATCATATGACTCGTGGCATTGATAAGTTTGAGAATTTAGAAGAATATCATGGAGGATTTGTTAGATTTGGAAATGATGCTCCATGTTATTTAAAAGGAAGAGGATCTATTATGCTGAATAAGGAGATCATATGTAATGATTCTTATTGGTTTCAAGGACTAAAGTACAATTTAGTAAGTCTTGCACAACTGATTAACACTAGTCACTGACTAGAGTTTCAAGGAAAAAAAAGTGAATATATATGGTACTAATATAGATTTGATTTCAATTGGTGAACAATCAAAAGATAACCTATTCTACCTTAATACTCATAAAAATAGTTTCTTGTTTGTTAAATTTGAGGATGTATGCTTATGGTACAGAAGACTATGTCATGTAAATTTTGATAACATGATTATGATGAGAAAAAATAATAGAGTCAGAGGTCTACCAAAATTAAGAAAACTTGATCAAGTGATGTGTAAGGAATGTCAGATTGGTAAGATGAAAAAATAAAATTTCTCAAGAAAATCTTACTCATCTAATGGTATTTTGGAATTATTTCATGTTGATCTCTAGGGTCCTATGCGAATATAAAGCTATTATGGTGAAAAATATTTTTTTTTTGTTGATGACTACTCAAGAATGATGTCGGTAATGTTTCTAAAATAAAATTCTGTTGCATTTCAAATATTTAAATGGTATAAGAAAAGAGTTGATAAGGAAACATGTAAGAAGCTGGAGTGTTTAAGATCAGATAGAGGAGGTGAATTATCTTTGATGAATTTACTATCTTCTGCAATGAGAATGCAATTAAAAGATATAAGTATCTACACTGAGGACTCCACAAAAAAATGACATAGATGAAAGGAGTGGATCAAATGTTGATTTAAAAAGAGGTTGCACAAACATTCTGGGCAGAAGCCATTAGTATTGTTTTATACACTCTCGACCAAGTACAACTAAAGAAAGGTACCAATAAAACACCTTATGAAATCTGGTATGGGCATACACCAAATGTTAGCTACTTCAAAAATGTTGGAAGTAGGTGTTACATACTCAAAGATGCCAAGAATGAAAATTTTCATTCTAAAGGAGATGGAGGTATATTCCTAGGGTACTCCATAAAGAGAAAAGTATATAAATGTATGAATAAGGCTACTAAAAAAATTGTGGAAAGTGCAAATGTGAGAATTGATGAATGTGTAGAAATAAATGAAGAAGATAGACAAAAGGAACCAAAAGACTACCAAATACTTTTATATGTATAGAATGGAATTTCAGGCACTATAACCAAGTTGCAAGAAGAAGAAATGAAGGAGAAAGTAAAGCCTCCACCGAGAGATGAAAATGCTAAAGAAAGTCTACCGAGCTTGTTTTAGAAAAATATGTTAGAAGACACCACCAATCGACCAAAATTATTGGAGACAAGAATGCAAGAGTCATCAAAAGAAGTAAGTTGTAAGATAATACATGTTTGAATTCTGAATTTGAGCCAAGATCAGTCAAGGATGAGCTTGTAAATGAAGATAGGGTTAATGCAATAGAGAAAAGATTGATACGATTAAAAATAAAAATACCTGGTCACTGGTATCAAGACCCAAGGACAAGAATGTAATTGTAACAAAGTGGATTTTTAGAAATAAACTAAATGAGATTGAAGATGTGATTAGAAACAAAGCAATACTGATCTACAAAGGGTATGTGCAAGAATAAGATATTGACTATAGTGATACATTTTCCCCTGTTGCTGGAGTATAAGGTGTAAGAATTTTACTTTCTTATGTTGCATATAAAGAATTTAAAATTTATCAAATGGATTTTAATTCTTCATTTTTTAATGGTATTCTTGAAGAAGAAGTCGACATTGAACAACCTGAAGGATTTCCTAAAAATTCTAATAAGGACATAGTATGCAAACTACACAAGGCACTGTATGGTTTGAAATAATTACCCATAGCATGGTATGAAAGACTAAACTCATATTTAATCAAGATTAGATTTCAAAGGACAAGTGACAATAATAGTTTTTAATTTGAAATGTGATAGTACTGATAAGATTTTGATTGCTGAATTTTTTTTTGATGATATTATATTTGGAGGGAATGAGTTAATGTCTAAATCATTTGTTGAAGATATGAGAAAATAATTCGACATGTCCATGATAGGAGAGATAAAATTATTTATTGGAATATATATTTAATAATATAAAGATGAGATCTACATCACATAATAAAATTATATCATGGAGGTCCTAAAGACTTTTTTCATGGAAGAATCAAAATCTGTTGGTACACTAATGGCTACTGGTTGTAAATTGTCAAAGGAAGATGACACAAAGGAAGTAAATGAGACATTCTACCGATACATGATTTGTAAGATACAATATGTTGTTCATAGTAGGCCTAATATTGCACATTCAAATGGTATTATTGCAATATTTTCTACCAATCCAAAGGAGACACATATGTTGTTAGGAATGGGAACATTGACAGGGGGGGCTGAATCATTGTTCACTATATTTTAACTTTTCACTTTAATATGAATATTGAATTATAAATGCTTAAGTACTGAATTAAACATTCACATAGACATGAAACATGAAATCAACACATGACACCAATATGGTTATAGGGAAACCCAAATGGGTAAAAACCTCGGTGGGACTTGATACCCACTAATAATTTGCACTAGTGTTTTGTGATCCTTGTTAGAAGATCCTTTACCCTGTTAGGAGTAGCTTTATAATACTTTTAGTATAGTAGACCTTGTTAAGGGTCAGACCCTATTAGGATTCTTTTACAATGATCCATGTTAGGGCAGTGGACTCACTGTCCTAGAGCTCACTACTCAAATGATGAAGGCTCCAACCTTCTGAATCAGATACATTCTATATTTGTAGGTTAACTGTAGGTGAACTATCACTGTGACACTACTTGTTAGATCAGTTCCTTTGGTACATTGATGCTTTGACCTATAGAAAATATCTAATACATCTTATGCTCACTTTTCATACCTCTTCTCTACTTATCACAACTCTTTTTCAACTTCCATACCGATTACAATCGGTGCACCTTATATTTATGTGCTCATACCAAATATACAATTAGGTCGGCCCTATAACTAATTACAAATAATGCTTCCAAATGAATTGGATTAAGAATGCTTACAATTATACATGTAAATATGTCGGAAACCTAAATACAATGGGTGCATAGCCTTTACAACATTAATTTATAATCGCAAAAAAAATAGTCACTGTCAGCTCTATGCTTTGTTCGCTACTAGCACATACTGGTTGTGCAACTTCAACTGACTATAACTTTCACATCTTTTTATATCTACTTAGGTGTTCTTAGAATAAGCATAAGTATAGTCTAACAACCTTAACTTTTAGGGCACATACCTTAATTCATCCATACACACATGCGCTGATGCTCTGAGTCTCTGGTGCTCTATATGGTATCCAGTCTTCAACACTTAACTAAATTCTGATCTTTACACTTAGTGTGTTGACTCCAAATAGCTATATGACTTTGTTTCCATAATGAAAACACTATACCTAGTCATATATCTCAGTATAGAAAACTTTCCAACAATCTTCCCCTTTGTCATTGATGGCAACAAAGGAATATGGCTAAGTCTCTAACTGTCCCTTAATACAAAAAATTTTTGTCTTCTATTTATTTTATACAAACTCTTATATATCTCTATACATATATGTACTCCATATTCTACAAAACTCCCCCTTTGAAATTAATGAAAAAGGTTCAACAAAAGCTTTATCTACATATACTTATTGAGGGAAAACATCTGGATATGCAATCTTGAGTTTCTGGATCTCCTTCTTCCAAAAGGTTATCAGAGAATTGACTATCTGTAGATGGGCGCATAATGCATATTGTAGCTTCTCCATCTTCTCCAATTCTATGCTCAGAACTTGATGATAGGTTATCATGGTGGTATCCATTTCCTTTATGTTTTGACTAAGAATATCTAGAGAGGGTGCAAGAGCATTCCTCAACTTAGTTGGTCTAGATCTTATCTTCTCTATTTCTTTTTCTGCCTTTCCAATTATATCCAACTATCCTTGATAGACATTGTTGCACATGTTTACATCAATGGAAGTGTCTAGCACTGAAATCTTCACCTTCTCAATCATTTCCTTTGCATCTTTGATCTTCTTAAGATGGGCATCAGTGAACTTATCCTGATCCATGGATTCTGCAATGACTTTCCTTCCTTGCTCTATAAATTCCTTCAATGATGCCTGACCAAACTTAAGAGAGGTCAAGTCTAGTGCAAAATTACTCATTAGTTCATTGAGTCTCTTCTTTAAGTACTTTTCCTCTACCATTATGGCTGCAGATTCTTCTAGGCTTGAAAAATTTACTTTGAACTGAGAGATGATTGTGCTCACATCATCAACTGAATGTACATTTACCATCTTTTTGTCCTCTGGTAGAAAACTATTCAAAATATTTACTGATTCTACCAAGAGAGGATTCCTCATTACTTACTTCTCCTTGGCCTTGTCCATAGCTAGGACGCTAAACTTAATTAGGTCTTCTTCCTTCCAGGAGTCCAAACTGCTAGTGTCAGGTGTAAGACTTGACAACAATGCTGAGGAGGGAGTGATGGGAGTGCTATCCATCACCTATTGCTTCACCTTAACCAAATCAATAGAAGATTCATCTTTCTTTTCTACCTCTACTCCTTTCTTTTCTTCATCAAATATATCTTCTATGATTACTTCTTCTTGCTGAGTTTGAGGGATATTGTTGCATAGGATTTCTACTTCTTCATCACTGACAAATGCTTCTTCAAACTTGTCTAACTCCTTATTAGTGGCCGCAATGGATATTTCCACATTGTCTATGATAATTGTGTTGTCTTTGGGTGATTCAGTCATGGGTGCAAACTGATTAGCTTCTATTTGAGTTTCTACTAAGGGCACTGAGTCCCGAGGACCTATCATTGGTACATTAGTGGGCTCTGCCACTTTATCTTCCCTGATGGGTGCATGAGTGATGGGCGCAATCGGTGGTTTGATCTATTTTTCTAACAATACCTTCTCAAATGCTTTTTTTGTTTCCTTCATAATCAACTTACAATATTTTTTCATGATATGAAGAGTTTGAATTTTTTTTCTAAGGTGCGGCTTCACCAAATTCAATATCAGTTCCACTTCTTCTTTATAACATACTAGCAGAGTATCTTCTATTACTTTTTTCTCTTATTCTTTGATCTTCCTCATTAGCTTGTCTCTTCAAATTTTCCAAAATATCCCATACTTTATCTAAAAAATTTTTTTTAGCTCAAGGACTATTTTCTTGAACTTGATCATGTGTTTGACAATCATACTATGAATCTCTAATTTGTCAATCTCATTGTAAGATTCATAGAACTTTTCTACTTGATCAATTCTTCCCTCATCAACAATTCTTGTATTTAGAACCTTGATGATAGGTCTGAATCCTACCTGAGGAGGTGCTTGAGTGTTTTTCTTTCTCCTTAATGCTCATGAGGATGGATGACTAGTGCTAGATTATTTCTTCCTTTTGAACAAAGGCTTATACTCCAAAGGAGTATCTTTGGGTGCAGAAGGAGTACTATCTTCTTTATCCTTCTGAATCTCATCTTTCTCAATTTGTATCTTTTTCTCCTTGGGATCTTCTTGTTCTTCTACTGCACTCTTCAATTCTAGGTCAATCTTCTCATCCCTTGATTTATCAAGGTCTTCTTGTGATACACCATGAATTCTTAGGATCTTTGATGTGACCTTTTCAACTTTTCTTTTTGTTGCAGCACTATTCAGCTTAGCATCAACTTCTCTAGTCTTCTCTTCATAGGTTCCCCACCTAGGTTCATTGTCATCCTTAGAGGCTGATAGCAATACCTATGCATAAGCTTCATGAACTTTTTCTTCAACCTCATTCCCAAGTGGATGAATCCACTTAGTTCTAGGTTCCAAAGCTTCCATACATGTAGTATCAATCTCCACCATGAAGCATATTGTATCCTTATACTTCTCTATAATACGCTCAGGAATCCTATATCTCATCTACATCCTCTCTCTGAAGGTCTTCAATTCCAGGGTAATGTGATCTCTAAGTCTTCTTTCTCTGGATGCCTTGTTTGATATATGTGGCATGGTAGGAATGGACTTGTCTAGATACAAGTCAGACACTTTACCAACTATATGAAGGTACATATAGATGATTAGGGACCCAAACCTGAATACCTTGGTCTTATCATGTTTGATAGCTTTGATATTGTCTATCAACTATGTGTGCAAGATTTCACACAAGTTGAACTCTCTATCTTCTTGCACAAGATGGATGGCTGCTAGAATAGTGCCCGTAGACACTATTCACCCTACTGGTATGATGAAATCTATAACCCAATATCATTTATATCAACTTGATGTCTGGTTGCTCTATAGGATCAATGGTCATGCTACACTTATCACTTCTAGATTTACACACTTGCTCCATGATTTTCCTAACATCCTTACCCACAAGAAGGATGGAACCTATCTTAGAAAGGCATGTCATCTCATTAATTAGGTCTCCTATTATTCTTACTAGTACATCTCCAATCCAAAAAAAGTCATCATGGATTCTGCTCAACAATATCTTAATCCATTCAGTTTCATAGAATTCAAATGTCGTGGTGTATTCAACAATGGGCTGATCATTCCATTTTGTGTATTCATCCATGAACATTTTGTCAAGTTTCAACATTGTGTCCATGTTCACCCTTAACCTATCTAGTCCAACAGGTTCTTTCTTACAATAGATGTAAGCCCTTATGTCTTCTACATGCATGACACCCATCGGTGTGTGGGAAAATGCTCCCTCTAAATCATCTAGGGTTGATTTAAATGGGTGTCTCTTGAAAACATACCTCTTCTTCTTAGCAACATCAAAAACAATAGGAGTGACCATGACTTACTTGATATTGTCTTTCCAAATGATCTTCGAGATGTTTTGACAGCTTCTGAAATGGCACAACAAGCCAGGGTTTCTTGCAACCGATCAAATGCACTACAATTACTGATAGCTAAATCTCCAAATTTTCACAACAAATTCCAAGGTTCGATATTCTCTTCAATCACTCTGAGTATGAATGCAATGAGTGAACAAACAACTTTTTGTGTACTTAAAGTAAGAAATTCGCCATTAATGCAACTCTCATAAATTAGGCTATCACTTCAAATTTTCAAGCTTGAGTTGTGATAACTATCAACATGTGCACTCTTACACAAAGGTTCCTATACACTCCAATAGCTTATGTCCAAAGGGGCATACTCTAAGGATGAGTATACCAAGCACACATGGGTCTAGAGCTAAATTAGCTCCTCCTATGACCTTGAGGGCCATTTATGCATATGTAGAGGGTGCATCCACTTGGGATGCATCCAATACATTCTCAATAGTATTGTCCTTCTTTCCTTCTAAGAAAATCAAGCTCACATCCTCTGAGGCTTTTACAAACTTTACTTCTACATCAAGATCCAAAACTAGTTCTTCGGTCCTTTTAGGGCTTTCCTGATCTTGCGTCCTTGATCTACAAAACCTTGAGATATGTCCAACCTTGTTACAGGTGTGACAAATCATTAAAGGTGTATTATTCTTGGGTGCATTGACATGAGTCACCATTCTACATGTTCTAGTTGAGTGACCATTATTGTTACATATCTGAGATGTAACATTCTGAGAACTTCTTGCATTGGTTTGATTTTGATTTCTTTGATCATGCTGAATCTTGTTCTTCTTACTAGTCTTGCAATTTATTTCTCTATGACCAAATCTATTACACGTATAATAGTAACCATTGAAAATTTTTACCTCTATATAGTTCCTTGCAATGTGTCCATGCTTGTTACATGAAAAATAGGTGCATCTATAGGCTTGCACTCATTCTTAGGAGGGTCATTATTGCCTTTGGTTTGATCTTAAATCTTCTCAGTATCAGTAGAGTCCTTTTGTGAATCCTTTCTTGCTTGCATATTGTCAATCTGATTATGCACTTCATTGTATCCAATATAGCTAGTGTATCCTTTGATTCTTCTTGCATACAACTATGATTCTATCAATTTAGCACTGGTGTGTAATTTGTCAATATGATCCTTTGACTTCTATAATTCAGATTCCAAGCTCTCTTTGATATTCTTTAGCTCCAAGATTTCTAAGTTAGCTTCCCTTAGTTCTTCATTTAGTTGAAGGTTCTCTTGACATGTTCATTGTAGACATCTTGATTGTCCATCAGTTTGTCATCTAATTCTTCAAGCTGACTTAACAAGGATGCATTTTCTTTACTTAACTTCTTGACTTTTTCTTCAAGTTCATTGTTAGAGCATCCTTTCAAATCTTTTCTTAGTCTTTTGATAACTAATTGAGCATCACTAAATTTTTCCTTCAGTTCTTCAATTTCTCTTTCTGAATTGTCTAGGTCTTCAAGAGCTGCTTCAAGATTTTTCTTCAAAAGTTTCATATCTGCTTTGTCCATGATCTCCTCAAGTGGTTAAACTTATTTACTGAGGACTAGATCTCTGATACCAATTGTTAGGAATGGGAACACTGAGAGGGGGTGGGGGTGAATTAGTGTTCATTGTATTCTAACTTTTTACTTTAATCTAAATATTGAATTATAAATGCTTAAGTACTGAATTAAAAATTCACATAGACATGAAATCAACACATGACACCAATATGGTTATGGAGAAACCCAAATGAGTAAAAATGCCGGTGGGACTTGATACCCACTAATAATTTGCACTAGTGTTTTGTGATCCTTGTTAGAAGATCCTTTACACTGTTAGGAGTAGCTTTACAATGCTTTTAGTACAGTAGACCTTGTTAAGGGTCAGACCCTATTAGGAGTCTTTTACAATGATCCCCGTTAGATGAGTGGACTCACTACCCTAGATCTCACTGCTCAAATGATGAAGGCTACAACCTTCTGAATCAGATACATACTATATATGCAAGTGAACTATCACTATGACATTGCTTGTTAGATCAGTTACTTTGGTGCGCTGATGCTTTGACCTCTAGAAAAACTCTAATACATCTTATGCTAACTTCACATACCTCTACTCTGCTTATCTCAACTCTTTTTGAACTTCCATACTGATTATAATGGGCACACCTTATATTTATGTGCTCATACCAAATATACAATTAGGTCAGCCCTCTAACTAATTACAAATAATGCTTCCAAATGAGTTGTCTTAAGCATGCTCACAATTATACATGTACATATGTCAGCAACCTAAATACAATGGGTGCATAGCCTTTACAATATTAATTTATAATCGCAAACCAAAATAGTCACTGTCGACTGTATGCTCTGTTTGTTGCTGGCACATACTGGCTGTGCAACTTCAATTGACTGTAACTTTCACATCTTTTCATATCTACTTATGCACTATTAGAATAAGAATAAGTATAGTCTAACAACCTTAAATTTCATGACGCATAGCTTAATTCATCTATACACATGTGCGATGATGCTCTGAGTCTCTGGTGCTCTATATGTTGTCTAGTCTTCAACACTTAACTAAATTATGATCTTTACACTTAGTGTGCTAACTCCAAACTACTATATGACTTTTTTTCCATAATGAAAACACTGTATCTAGTCATATATCTTAGTATAAAAAACTTGCCAACACATGTCTATAGTCAAAAGAATATTTAGATATGTGAAAGGGATTGAAGATTTTAGTGTACTATATATGAAAGGAGAATATTTTGATCTAAAGTTGTATACTGATGATGATTTGGCTAGAAACATTGATGATAGAAAAAGTACAAGTGACAAAGCTTTCAATAGTTCAAGGTAGAAAAATCACATAAAATATACATATTTAATTCATTATTTAACAACGTAATCTATATGCAGAATTTAGTCGTAATTGAAAATTTTTCATTCAATAATGTTTAAACATCATAATTACATAATCATGATGACATATCATCTGTGAAGTGATCAAATCTAAACATGATCCAATATTCTCATTAATTCACATTACTGAACATGCATAATCAAAATCATGACATACCCTAGATTCTAATCCACATAATATAATTATCATCATCAAACATAATGTCTCGAGTCTTTGTGAGAATAATCCACAAGTGTATCAATCTATCAAAATGCAAATAAGAAAAGATGTTGTGATGGGTCGGGGTGAGGCCTCACATCCTTCCCTCCTAGGCATGAACTTCCTCCTAGAGTTCATCAAAAAGGTATGGGTATTGTGATCTCATCTGTGTTGCATCCTCCCATGAAGCCATGACCTCATCATAACAATCCCACTGGACCCTAACCTAGTCTAGCTCTCTACCTTGAAGTGCTAGGTTTCATTGGCCCAAAATGCAAATGGGCTCCAAGGCTATTTGTTTGTTTGACTCCACCTACAAGGCATCCCAATCTATAATGTGAGACTCATAATAAATATATTTCCGTAGCATAGATACATGAAACACATCGTGGATGCATGATAGGCTGGGTGAAAAAGCTAAATGGTAGGCAGTTGGTCCTATCCTCTCCAATATCTCAAAAGGTCCAATAAAGCGAGGCTCTAACTTAGAGCCCTTTCCAAAATGGATTGGATTCTTATGTAGGTGGACTCTCAAGAAGACCCTATCACCAACCATATACTCATGGTCTACCCTAGAAGGGTAATGTGGAGATTAGACATCATGATTAAGTCCCCAATCTGAATCTGACAACTATGAACTAAGGAACTAACAAACACCCTAGCTCCTGAGGCTAACTCGACCTCCCAATTAACACCCTGTCTAACTACCACTAGCCTACAATGATCCACTACATATGGAGATATAAAGGATTCTATGGCTCCTGAATCAAATAAGATAGATACACTGATACCCTGAATCATACCTATGGCCTCTATGACCATGGCTTGGTGCTCGGCCTAGCGGTTATCAACCGCTGCAAAGACTCTATGGTATCTACCCATATCTCTGACTATAGGCTCTGAGGTAGCCCCTCTCTGACCACTGGCTGACTGTCCCTATAGGCACTCTCTCACAATATGACCCATACCACTGCAAGTGTAACATGGCCCTCAGGTCTGAATCTATACTCCTTGTGTCCTAGGCTGTTGTGACCCTCCCATCCTACTGGAACCACTATATCCACTCCTAGAGGACTGTTGAGTCCTAGCTGACTATGTCTAAGGGGTCTGTGTCCTCTAATCCTATCTAGGGCCCTAAGACTAACACTGCTTGGCCTTAGAGCCCTGATAACCCTATGAATGTCTCTATCTAGAAGCCTGCTGAGATCCCTCTTGCTAAGACTGTTGACCCTTAAAAGATCCTGTTGAATGGTTCTATTTCCCCTTCCAAGAGGATCTCTGATGTCCTGACTACTAGGATGAAGGGTTTTGGTGCTGAGATCAATCCTGAGACTCTTGTCTAGTGCAGATATCCTTGGCTACAAGTGTCATCTCAATTGCCTTTCTGAATGTGGTAGGAAAATCTAGATGTATTGTCCCCTGAAGAGACATATTAAGTCTCGTAATGAACCAATGGATACATAATTTCTCATCCTTCATATAATCTACGTATGGAAGGAGCTCAAGAAACTGACTCTCATACTAGGCCATAGTGAGACCTCTTTGCTAGAGATCATGGAACTCCTTTATCTGTCTTTGTCTGAAATGCTCAGAGAGATACCTCTCTCAGAAATAGGCTACAAAAGTCTCCCAAGTGAGTGTGTCAATAGCCACTCCTCTAATGGACTCCTCCTACTGCCACCAAGTGGAGGCCTTATCTTGTAGGAGATGAATTGCAAGTCATGCCTTAAGATTACTCCCATAAGGATGCAATCCAAAGCATCATTGTAAACTTTGTAACCATGCCTCTTCTACTAACCCATCAGTGGATCTCAAAAATAAGGGTGGCTAGAGTCGTATTAACTCTCAAATCTCATCCCCAACATCTCTAGGGGGTCTACCTCTGTCTTGTATCTCATGATGAACCGACTCACCCTCATGGTCACCATGGCCCTCGACATTCCTAGGCGGAGGACTCCTACTTCTCTCTCTGCTAGCTACTCCACCACCTCTTGGAATCTGTGCTCCTCTTCTAGAAGCCTGTTGCTCTTGTTGATGATCTACGAGTGGTAATCTCTACTGAATTACTCCAATCAAATTCTGAAGGATGTCCATGATATCCTGATTAGGGTTTGGTGGTGGTGGTGGTGGTGGTCCAACTCCCCATCCTGCACTAACATGTGCAGCTCTACGACCTTTGCCTCATCGGCTAGCTCATGTGATGAAAGGCATCCTACACAATAGAATAAGTTAGATGAGTTGAAACGTAATGGGTCTAAAGGTTCCAATGTTGAAACCTAGGCTTTGATACCAAATGTCATGCCCAAAATAATCAACCAAAAATGCAACCAAATTTTTTTTTAAAAGATGAAATGATATGTCAAGGACTGTCATTCAATGGGTTAAGTGTAAGTTGACATCAGTTATGTCGGGAGCAATCTAGGTGCAAGTTTATAACTAATGTTGTAAGAGTCAGAGCTCAAAGGGCGGGACCCTAGGGTATACAGTTTCCAATAAAAACTTATGCTCATGATGCATTGAAGGTATCTAGGGCATTAGTCACTTATTCAATTCCATATCATTTAATCAAGTACTTAAGAGGTGTATGCATACCTAGATCATGATTTCCAAATAAGGTTGTATTATCAATTAAGATCCAATAACGATCCTAATGATGTTAACTAGAATCCCATGTTATCTAGACTTTGAAAGTATATTAACGACTATAAAAACACCTTCTGGGGAAAAGGCTTCTTAGGGTTCCTCGATATGATATTCCAAGGTGAAAAATTAACAACTTATCTTAGTCACCCAATTAGTAATGACATTCTAGTGGTAGCAAACATAATTTGAAAATAGTGAGCTATATGTTCAATTGATCTTTTCTTTTTGAACAATTCTATCTTATGAGGTTTTTGTCTAAATAACATTTGAGATCCTCTTAGCTAATTAACCTCTAGTTAAATTGACTATTTAATCCAAGTCCAACTAAGTTCTATAGGTGCCCCAATGCTAATTGTTGAATAAATTGAATTATAGTATTAATTTGGATTAATACATTAATTTCTGAACAAAACATAACTAACCAACTAAATAAATTATTAACCCAAAGAGTAATTCCATCACTAAAGGTTATCCTATAAAAAAATAACAATAAAATATCTTCTAACTAATTTCTAATATTACTAGATTATTGACTAGCAATATAATCTAATAATATTAGGCTTGGGACCATGATCCATATGTTCCTTTAACTAATATTTGAAATAACATCTAATCAATATGTGACTAATTCTAACTTATCTTATTGCTAATCAGGGATAATAGTATTACTAGGGATTAATAAATTTGAAGTAGTAAGAATAAACAAATACAAAATAAATACTAATTACAACTTATAGATAACCTATCCTATACTAACACCTAGTAACCTATGACTCCTACACCTACCACTCATCAAGTCTCCCCTATTCCCCAAGGCCACTTGTCAAGTGGGTGTTAACATAACCAAAATCTATAATCTTAGCAATGATAACAAATGTTTTAATTGCTAAGCCTATGTGAGTATACCAAGGAAGAAAACTTTTCCTTTTTTTCCCATGAGAATTTTGAAATCCATCATAGGGATCTACACTCAATAAAGTGACAAGAACTAGGGCCCAACAATTTATTCATACAACACAAGGAGGGGATTTTTGCAGCCTCCAAGGAGTAGGTGTATGATAGCATGTTCAGGTACGCATGGCAGAGTTAAAGAATGTTGACTTGCCATCAAAGTAGGTACTTCTCCCCATGGTACATGAGGACCTTGAAAAGTGGTGCAGGAAAAAGAGGGGGGGTCATATAAACACATTAACACGTGTTGCAAGGAGAGCTTTTTTTTAATTTAAATGTTGCATCCACTTGGCAATGGCTTGCGTAGGAAACTAGGAGAAAGATGTTTTTATAAGTTTTGATTTAAATAAGTATTAAAGGTATGGGTAATTTGGAGGGGGGTCCCACTAGATGCATAGGGTAAAGCAGACTTTATGACATTATTTAGCAAACTTTATATTAATAGGAATTAGTGTCTAATAGTTAGGTTAGGATAGGAGTTTAGACTTAAGTTAATACTAATCAGGAACATAATGTAATGAAGTAGAATATTCTCTGTGGTATGGGAATAATGTTATTCCCATACAAATTCTAGAGAGTAATTTGCTCTAGAAAACTGGAAAATGTCATTGTAAGAAAATATGGTTTCCCCTTCCTTTCTTTGCTTGCTTATTATTTTTTTTTATCCATTTAAATGCATAGATTACTAGTGACTAAACTAAGGAGATTTGTAGGTTGAATATATTAGTTGTAATAGAAATTCCACATAGTAATCCAATATTTCACTTGTTCATTGATATATACTACAATTTGAAGAGATTTAGAGGTGGTAATGTTGTTCTCATCTCAAGTAGTTTCTATTGAGTTTGAAGATTGTCTAAGGTAGGATAGAATATAATGAACATAAACAAATTCAATCAATACATTAACAGATTCCCAATATTCATTTCAATGAAATTTCTTCCTTAAACAATACATTATTTCTTCTTTATCAACTTGGATAAACATTTAACATGAGAGATTTACACCTCCATTTCAATTAAGTAGAATGCATCAACATGATAGCAAGGAATCCTTATTTACATTTCAACCAATGAAATAACATTTGGTAACCATACATGAATGATAGTATCAAAAGAACATGATTTTCTCAATTCCCTTACAATATACAATTTCATGGTGCTCCAATAAAGAGAAGGATAACACTATCCAAATCCACAAGTATGATCCTACTACAAGGAGAGGTTTCTTCATTACAAAATGCATCAAAATGAGGATCTTACTTCCAAGATCTACCAAAACAAAGACATGTGGTGTCTCCATACAAACACATCCAAAGAATGAACTCCATCAAGCTTCTTCTACATGAATCAAGACATCAATACCTGCAATAAAAATGGGGATAACCATGGGATGCTCACCTTCAAACCTAGGTCTCCATGAGACCACCCTCGAGCTTGGAGAACCAAGGCTAAACGGGTATGCTTCAACAAACAAAATGCTCACAAAATACACATATGCATATACAACAATTTACTCCCTCCCAAGGCTACACAAATGAGTCTTACAAACTCATTGAAAGAGGGTGAAGGTGGGCTTTTCCAAGGGTATAATGCCATGGTATTCAACATTTCTCAACATTAGTATTTCATTTCCTCTTCAAGGCTACATAAACAAAACATCCATACACATACTTTGCTCATCTACATCCTCAAGATGCAAGGATACCAATGGCTTCAAGGTGCCCATACACCATGAATTTGTCCCTCTTCTCCAAGAGAAGAGACTCTCACCACATGGAAAGACCAACTAACCCCTTCACCCAAAGGCCACTTCTTCCCTTCCCAAAGGGTGAGTAATGCCTCACTCCCATGAACAAGAACTCCCTCATTCAAGAAAAATAAAACAAGAAGGTTACATGAATCCAAACCCAAATCCCATCCCTTACAACACAATATCACAACAAGAATACAATTCATATGCATGAGAGAGAAAGAATCCATGCTAATCTATTGAACAAGTAAGAAAGCTTCCATGGAAGTGAGTAACAAACCTTCACAAGTGTTATGGAAAAAGAAGTTTGAGAAGAGCTAATCCACTTATCCTGCCTCAATCCAAACCCTAATGTCTCTAAAAGTAGAGAGTGGGTGAACACCCACTAACTCTACCAAGGGCCTCTAAAAAGGCCTCCAATTTCTACCCACCCACCATCAATAAATGCAGACTTGACCCTATGGTCCTATTGTTTTTTCCTTGTCCCCCATGATAAATGAATTATTGAAAGAAAAGGCTTGAGATGGGTAAAGATCATGACTTATGCAATTTTCGTAGCTAAGGGTAAATGGGTCATAAAATGTGTTACCAAGGTCACTAGGGAATTATGGACATGCTCAAAACCTTCCTAACCCATACCCCTATCCCTTAGGTACTTTAATAATGCCAAAAATGACCATTAGAACCTCTTATTGGCCTCTAGAAGTGACTAGAAACAAAATGAATTTAAATAAGCATATAACAAGTGTCAAGTGACACTAACAATTGCACATTACATACAAAATGCCATGTCCTGAATGAAAACATGAAGTTAACTAATAACACACATGCAAATTCAAATTTACAACAAGTTCACATTACAACGAGGCTTTTAATCCCATATCAAATTAAACCTTGGCTTACTCAGTTCACATATGTTTAACCTTGGTTCTCCAAATAATTCCATTTTTCTCATACCTGCACACTAAACATCGAGCATCAGTAGTTCAAGTTAGAAAAATCACATAAAATATACATATTTAATTCATGATTTAACAACGTAATCTATATGCAGAATTTAGTCCTAATTGCAAATTTTTCATTCAATAATGTTTAAACATCATAATTACATAATCATCATGACATATCATTTGTGAAGTGATCAAATCTAAACATGATCCAGTATTCTCAATAATTCACATTACTGAACATGCATAATCAAAATCATGACATACTCTAGATTCTAATCCACATAATATAATAATCATCATCAAACATAATGTCTCGAGTATCTGTTAGAATAATCCACAAGTGTATCAATGTATCAAAATCCGAATAAGAAAAGATGCTATGATGGGTTGGGGTGAGGCCTCACAAGATGATTTTGAGTATCTCCCAGGTAATGAGGGGTTCTTCCCCTATCTAATATTCACTAAGGAAAGATGTATGCTGCATCAATTTAGAGTTTCATTATAATATCTATTTCATGATTTCATGCTACTGTTCATTATTTAGGTGATACCTAAAGTTGTGAAATATGTTTATGTATACAATGAGATATACGTAAATTTGAGGTG
Source organism: Chamaecyparis obtusa (assembly GCA_027943335.1). Classification (NCBI taxonomy): domain Eukaryota; kingdom Viridiplantae; phylum Streptophyta; class Pinopsida; order Cupressales; family Cupressaceae; genus Chamaecyparis; species Chamaecyparis obtusa. Next base: position 4,496 of record BSBK01013498.1, on the reverse strand, counting down.
TGATTCAGTTCCTAAACAAATTTTTCTAGAGTATGTGTCTTTGGAATTGTTTCCAAAGAGGGAGAGATAAACTAATGAGGGAGAAGATTGCTAAAGATTTCTAAGAGGATAAGATCTATTGAAGGAGAAGATTGAGATCAATAAAAGAAGAAAGGAGAAGATAAATCACAAATGGAGTAAAGGAAAAAGAAAAGTCAATAAGTGTTACCATCATAAATTGATAATGAAGTGTTTCCATCAATGCAAAAGAGGGAGATTCTTATTAGAACTGGTGTTGATGATGATGAAGATTGATTAACATCAGAGGTAAACAAGATTGTAGAATGGCTAGATTAGTTATTATCTTTTCATTGATGTCAAGAAATTGATTTCTGATTTATATTAAGTTGCCATATCATTTAGAATATGATATAAGTTGAAGAGAGTTAAGAAGAAGAATAAATGAAATGTTGCAAAGTTGGGAAAATTAATTGGAAAACTAATATAGATTAAACAATGCTAAGGTTTTTGTTTGATATAATTTTTTACTACTAAACATTTAATTATATCAAATTAGTAAATAAGATTAGTCAAGTCAATAAGAAAACCATTTTTATTACCAAGAAAGAAAAAGTCATTCAGTAAAAGGCAAGTAAGTTTCGGTAAAGAGAAAGGAACTCAAGACACTGGGCATAAAGTTTTAGTCACTGAGAAAAGTTAACTAAAATTTAAAGTTAAAGAAAAGAGTTATCCATAGAGAAACGAGAAAAATTTAAATACAAGGATTAGAATGATAATTAATGATGAGTTATGATGAGATGGAAGATTATGATAATAAGGAAGAGTCAGTTACTCAAATCTACGATCATGAAAATTCAAGGTGGTGATCTATGATATAGATCTAAGTGACAAGAAGAGAAGGAACAAATTCCAATAAATTTCAAGTTTTGTGGTCAAGATAAAATGCTTTACCGAGCTCAAAATTCATTGAAAAAGTTTGTGAAGTTGATCACATGACTGAGATTAATCAAAAGAAAACATAATAAAGGAGATTAAGAGGCCAAACAAAGTCTATATAAAGGATGAATTTCTATGGATAAAAGGATGGAAAGTTAAAGGGTTGAAGAGTCACTGACTGTTGTAGTGAAGAAGGAAAAGTTGAATTCTGAGTCAGAAATATAAGATTGATCAAGAGTTGAAGCCAATAGAAAGTGAAGGATTGAAGTAAGGACAAAGAGCACACAAGGGATCTAATTATACTAAGATACTTGCAGACTTATAGGTCAATTTATTCACTATTGCTTATTAACAATTGTAACAAAAAAATCTCTTAACTGCGTGGACCTAACAATCTAATTTGTAAATCCTTGAAAAACATAACATTCTAAAGAGTATTTGAAGATCTTTAACTAGACCACTCCTAACAGGGTGAAGATCGTAACATATCTTAGGCAAATCCCTTGATCAGGTTATATTTAACAATGTGTATTTTAATATTTAACTAGATTGGTTTTCAAATGAGCATACTTTAGAAGAGTATTTCTTTAGTGGGTGACAATTCCCACACTAGTTTTTCCCAAATTGGGTTTCTGCATTAAATACTAGTGTTATATGTGTTGAATGTTACTCTGAATGTTATTGTTGATTGACAAAGTTAATTTGCTGATATTAGTTAATGTTGAAGTGTGTCTGACCGAGTATGCCAATAATTTCTATTTCTCTTTGTTTCAAAAAAAGATTCCTTAAATGATTGGAAAGTTTTGGGAAACTTCTTTTCTATCTTACTAAGAAAAGATTGACTGCCACCAATCTGAGGAAATTCAAAGCATTGAGTCAAACATCAACATTCCACCAAAACTCTAAAATTTATACATTTCAGTTACAATCCTTAACTTTTACTTTCATTTTCCTATATAGCTACATTTACCAAAAAAACTAGTACTGTGAATACTAATGTGAACGAACGTGTCAAATCCATCAAACCATAATAAAATATCAAACATGTTACATTCTTTAT
>BSBK01013497.1:0-103931 GCA_027943335.1 Chamaecyparis obtusa | reverse complement strand
ATCCAGCAGAACAAATTGTGAAAGCAATGTTTGGATGGGACTACAACACCTGGTGTAGATGTCATTACTATGGAGAATATGGACACATTGGCATGAACTGCATAAAACATCATCTAAGGAAAAGAGATACTATCGTAAGATGCTTCAAATGCACTAAACTCAGTCACATAGCCAGAAATTGCATGAATGCTAGTGAAGTTAAAAATGGAAAGAAGAATGAAGCAACTAAGGTCAGGAAACATGTGAGATAAAAGTGGATTCCTAAATCTACCGAGAAAACCAGTCCAAGTAATGGAATGGGTGGCTCTACCAACTCAAACTAAATTTCCAAGAAAGCACTGGAACTGTATTCTCATTGACAAACTTCAAGCAGTTCTAGATTCGAATTAAAAGAAAGATCTAAATCAGCATACAAGATGCAGTAAGATCACAGGAAGGTCAGTATCAGTCTTTACCGAGCAAGTTTGGTATTAGTTTTCACCGAGCAAGGTCGGTACTAGTCTTTACCGAGTGAGGTCAGAGCAATATGAATTCTCAAGTTCACCGAGTTGCGAAGTCTTTACTGAGCAATTAATTCTTAGTGGGTGACAGTTTGTCAGAATTCATACCCTAATTTGTACTAAGCATTAATGACAGAGTTGTAAACAAAAGGCAAGAAATCAAACTCATTCTTCACCGTGAACTTTAAGCACTTTGAGAGCAAAAAATTTCAAGAGCAATCCAGCGATTCAAATACTTTTTGTGAAAAGAATTTTTTGTGAGCTACCATGGCATCATCCAGCACTTCAACGAAGAAAGGATCTAAAATGTTAGTCCAAGGGGAATGGAGAGCACCAGATTTCAAGATCGTGCCCACAATTGTAGCAGCCCTAGACCCGAACGGAGCTCAATCTCAGATTCCTCCTAAGGTACTACTTATTAACGATATTCACAATCATTTCAACTATGCAATTCATGAAATGGGAAACCTAGAACTAGATATTGTGCATGAAGAACTGTGTGTGGATGGTACTTTAAAACTCGAGCACAAACATCTGGAAGATAAGGGATTAGTTCACATTGCACATTTACCTTGAAACTTTCGGGAGAAATGGGTTAGATACATTCTCAGCCGTATACATGATGGCAAGATTTGGCTTGAGCAACCCATAGAGATCACCAAGAAGATGATTCATCAAATCACCGGTCTTCCCATGTTGAACAAAGCAAAAACTATGAAAACCCTAGGTCAGTCGGAACTGGAGAAGAAAACCCTAGCCGAGTGGGACGGTAGAGGCATGAAAGTTAGCAGCATTACTGATGCTGAACTAAAGTTTGGTACACACATAATTGCCCATAAAATATATAGTTCAAGTTGACAGAATAGTGTCTCTTGTGAAGCTATTGACCTAGCATACAAAGTGGTCAAGAACAACTTATCATTTGACCTTGCAGATTTATTGTTAAAACAGTTTAACAAGAACATGGAAAGCATTCAAACTTCCAAAAAACAATCCATGTAAGTTTGGATCTCTACTGGTCTGTTTATTCTTCTATGTTCAGAAATTCTTCCCTTCCAAAGGAAAAGTTGTATGGAGAAAAGATGTGCCAGTCCTTTATGAGATAAATGAATACATCTCAGAAATGGGTGAAAATTTTGAAAGCATCATGGATAGTTATTTTGAGTCTTTCAAAGAGAAAATGAATGACAGATTCTGGATTCCACAGAAGTTGGTGGAAGATTACAAGGATGACATTTGTTTCATGGTAGACTATGACAATGTATATATTCAAGCAGCTAAATCAAGGATTGTATATGTAAAACCTCTTCCTTATGAGTAAATATTGATGAAACTAAGAATATCATTGAAGCCCTTCTCAGTCAGCCTGTTAATCCCAAAGCTCCATATTTTGGAACATATGATGAAGCAAAGGTGAGAATTGAATTAAGCATAAAGCTTCCACAGGCGGTAAACAAAGGAAAGAAGAGGATAGCCAAAACGCAAATGCTAACCAAGGACAAAGGAGAAAATGATGAAGAAGAAGAGGAAAAGGATGAGAAAACAGAGGAACCACAACCTGCAAAGAAGAAAGGAAAGGTATTCATCACTAAGGCACCTAAGCCTCCCACTACTGTATTTACAAGGAGAAGTGCAAGAGGTAAGGTAGACAAGGCAGACAAAGATATAGTATTCAAAAGGCCTCCTCTAAACTTTCAAGAGAGGATCAAACTTTTTAGAGACGGATCAGGATCTGGAGTAAGTAACATAAAATATTTTAAATATGAAACCAGATCAGAAATAGAACAGAAGGAAATAGAAGATGCTGTTATTGAAAAGATGGGACAGTGGAAATACTCTCCTGATGAATTAGCCCCACAGGTTCCAGCAGTCTTATTAAATCCAATAAAAATGAGATGGAGCAATGCAAAGCAAACTGTAATAGACATATTTGATCAAACCCTGAGACAGTTAATGCCGAGCTTGAAAAATGATGAAATAAAGAAGGCATTAAAGGAAAATGAAAGTAAGATGACACTAAAGTTCAATACTTGTTTGATTCTGATCAACAATATTGAATCGGTTGTGAAGGCTGCAAATGCCACATGGAAGAACATATACCATCTTCACCAACCGAGTATTGAAATAGTAATAATAAAAGATATTGAAGATGACAATGATGAACAAGAAGAAGCCACTGAGGTAGATGATACTGTGAGGATAGCAGCAGAAGTCATTGCATCACTTCCTACCTCTCTAGTAAAAGTTTCTACATCTAGCCCAGAGACACCTTCAAGCATGGTTGTGACAACTTCAACTTTTGTCCAATCACCTATAGCAACAACAGAAGCAACCAACATTTCTTCTACCGAGTTGTAGTCTCCCACTTCATCAAGTTTTCCAGCAGTAAGTATTCCAGTTTTTTATTCTACAAGTGTAAATATTTTGAGTTCTCCAGTAGACAGTGTGCCAGTCTCTATAGCGAGTCCTACTATGTCTATTGTCACTACTACTAAGGCATTAAGTACAGATAAGCCTAAGGCTCTACTGAGTATAAAATTTTTGGGTAAGAATATAGTAGAGGATATAGACCTAGATGAAGAAATAGAGATTCCAACATTAGATTTTGCAAATCTATCAGCAGACCAAATGCAAAATATAGGTGAAATCCTCCAAAGGAAAGCAAAGCAAAAGAAGCTTAAAGAAGAGAGAGACAAGGAATATCAAATCATTAAGGACACTAAAGACATTTTGTCTGATGCATTAGGTATTAAAGTAGACTCCTCTCAACATGTTTTGCTACAATTAGCTGAAGTAGTAAATAAATACAATGAGGATTCATCTGGGACAGAAAAGTTAGTTGAAAGAGCCGAGAAGAGATTCAACAATAAAGTGCTTGAGCACATTGCTCAGCACATAGCTATTAATCAAGTGGAATTGTCTTTAGATTTGTCAAATATTGAATCTACCTATTCGAATGTCACCTCTCTTTTGGCCAGACTGTGCAATATTGCTGAGTTCACAAAGGATGTCAAGGATAAAATGAATAAAATGGATGAGGATATGAAGATTAGCATACAGAAGCTACAACTTGAACCAAGTTCAAGCTCTACTCATCACATGAAAATCTCATACCTATCAAATATGTAGTCAGATCTACTGAAAGAAGACACAAGGATCTGGTCCACACTGCTAGACATCCAGAACATGATCCTTCCCATCATGAATACAATGTACAAGCACATTGAACATTCCAAAACATTGATTCATGACAATCAGTTCTCTATAGCAGATCACATGACTGAACTCTCTGCAGAAGTCCAAATTGCAATCCAAACATGCAAGATTCTGTAAGAAAATTGGGACAGAACCCTGGCACTAATCATGAAGGTACATTCTGATTTTCTATCAAATTTTGGATTCTCTCTATAAATCACTTGTATATACACCTTTGGCATTATCATCAAAAAGGGGGAGATATGTATAGAAGGAGATATGTATAGAAGAAGATTTGTATAGAAGAAAAAGTTAGCACATTGAAAGGGGGAGATAATGTATAAAGCCCTATGACAAAGACAATTTTTTTTTAAAAAAAATCAAAAATAAATCTCAGCATGATTCATGTATATAAGTTTTGGGCAATAAGTGTTTTTGTCACTAATGCCAAAGGGGGAGATTGTTGGCATTAAGCATAATTGCCACTAGTGACAACACTTATTTGCATTCTCAGTGCAAACTAAGAAGAATAGTGCAAACTGAGCAGAACAGTGCAAACCGAGTAGAACAGTGCAAACCGAGCAGAATAGTGCAAACCGAGCAGAACAGTGCAAACTGAGCAGGACAGTGCAAACCGAGCAAGACAGTGCAAACTGAGCAAGACAGTGCAAACCGAACAAGACAGTGCAAACCGAGCAAGACAGTGTAAACTAGGTAACATTATGTCTACCGAGTCACCAGTATTTACTGAGTTCAAAACCTACCGAGTGGTTAGTATGAACCGTGCCTTCACTTCTACCGAGTGCATGATGATGCCAAGTAATGCAGTGGATGCCGAGTATCAGAAAGTCACCGAGTTAGTTTGCAGGAACCGTGTAACCATACTTGGGCTGACTTAGTGGCACTTATGTTTATTTGTCAAGCTGACTTTGTAATTATAATTAATTGTTTAGACTTGTATATAAACAATGATTGTAAAAATGTCAAAAAAAGAAAGAAATGAGTATGTATGTGAAAAAGAAAGAAAGGCAGAGATAAGCGAATTATAAAGGGCTATAGTAGTATAGGGAACAACAAAGACAAATTCATCACAGAAGGTGATCAGTACATTCAGCGAATCTCAATCAGCAATCTAGTTGCAAAGCAAGAGATCTACTATTTCATCCTAACAGGTGAATCAGTACTAAAATCTTTTAACCAGGTAGACTTAACAGTCTTTTGTAAAATCTCTTTACTGAGTGCATACTTCATTGTATGTTTGTAAATCCTTTAACAAGGTGGATTTAGAAATCCTTATTGCTCCTAACAGGGCACATCATCAGAAGTGATCAAATTGTAAGCCTTAACCGGCCAACTTTATTCTGCAGTACTAAAGCTTTGTGGGTTTCATCCCCACCCCAGTTTTACTTTCTTTTTGGAAGGTTTCTGGGTAATGAAATCTATGTGTCATTGTTGTGAATGCTTTTAAGTTTCATGCTTTCTATATGCTTAAGGAAAAAGTAAACTATATGTTAATACATCTGTAATTGTAAGAAAATTTGGAGTTACTGATTCACCCCTCCCCTCTTAGTAACTCGGTTAATTCCTGAATATTTCTAACAATATATATATATATATATATATATATATATATATATATATATATATATATATATATATATATATATATATATACATAGATATATATATGTATATATATACATATATACATATATATATATACATATATATATATATATATATATATATATATATATATATATGTATATGTATACATATATATATATATATATACATATATATACATATATACATATATATATATATATATATAGATATATACATATATATATATATATGTATATATGTATATAGATATATAAATATATATATATATATATATGTATATATGTATATATATGTATATATCTATATAGATATATACATACATATATATATATATGTATATATATGTATATATGTATATATAGATATATATGTAGATATCTATATAGATATATATATATATCTATATAGATATATATATATATATATATGTATACATATATATATATATATATGTATACATATATATATATATATATATGTATACATATATATATATATATGTATACATATATATATATATATGTGTGTGTGTGTGTGTGTATACATATATATATATATATATATATATATATATAGATATATATATGTGTATATATATATATATGTGTGTGTGTGTGTGTGTGTGTGTGTGTGTGTGTATAAATATAGACACACACACACACACACACACACACACACACATATATATATAGGCATATGTGTGCATCCATATGCTTATGTGTACATATACCATAAGCAAGGCACAATATTATTATTATTACAATTCTTTAAATATTATGACTATTATTTAAATCAAACATATTATTATTTAAATCTATTACTAAATCATATCTACACAATATAATCATGATATGTATGTATCTACATATGTAAATATTTATTGACATTAAATAAGAGATTCTTTAATCACACATAAACCTGATCAAAACATAAACCTTTCAGACATGAAAGGACAATCCACAAAAACAGGATGCATCATCCACACAAGAGATTGACTCAGGAATTTTCCCACCTAGTGATTAAAGGGTCACAGGTAGAGTTCCTTCCCATGGAACCATTATGATATCTCTTTAACAACAACAATGATCTAGGATTTTGAGGGATCATTCAGACCTATGAAGCTAGGTGGAGATGATACTTGATACCTACAATCCTCCATGGTGAGGACACCTAGGTAGGGCTATTTGGTACCTAGTGTCCCTAATTTTGGCTTGTGTGGCCTTAGCCAAGCCACTAGTTTAGGTGAAGCCTTTTTGGTTTCCCTACATGTGGTTGTGTGTGTTTGATCTTTTTCCTTATTATTTCCTAGGTCTTAGGTGTTTCTTTTGAGCCTGCTAGATTCCTTATTAATCAACTGTACTAGGTTGCCAGTCCTAGGATAGGTTTCTTTAAGTTGTAACTTTGGCCTCTTGATTGATTAGAGGTTCCTAATGGTCTTGTAAGACCCTAGATAGACTAGGGTTGAGTGCACAAGAGTTTAGCTAGCAACTTTTGCAATCCTACAAAATGTTGCTTGACAATTTTGAAAGTTGTCATGACAACTTTCAAAGTTGTCATGACAGTCTTGCTTATATTGCTTGTAATCGGATCAAAGAAGGCTAGCCCAATCTATGGGCCCTAACACTCAGGAGGAGGACTACTTAAGCCTTGAAAACCCTAATTCAAAGGCATTGGGAAGTACATAGTGTGGAGGAGAAAGATTGGCTATTGCAGATTTATGTAATTGTTTGACAGAGATATAGTTTTGTTGGCATGTCAGAACCTAAAATGGATTGAAATCCTTATTTTAATACTTTCATGTGATGGCTTTTATTACATTTGAATTCATAATTTAGTTTCTAGTGTTCCATTTCAAGTTTTAGTTAGTCTCTTATTATTTTTCATGTTTTGATCTGTCTCAGGTTAGCCCTGATAGAGTTTAAAAGAATGGAGTGCTAAAACACCTCCCCACTGTACAATTTGTATAGCTCCTTAGGATTCATGTCTAGAATTCTTTTACTATATGTTGTGCAGAGAAGGTGCCTTGAAAATTTTGGCATGCAATTATAAATTGATGCCCTAGGGTAGCAGTCTAGTTTGGTTAGGGATCAGTGAGTTGTTGCAGAGTTAATGGGTTGATTGAGGGCATTCAAAGCCTCAATCTAAGCATGTGGAGAGGGATTTTAGTTCTTTCCAAAGCATTTTAAACCCTGGGTAATGTTGGGAGAAGACAAACAGAGGGAGAAATAGCAAACCCTCACTGGTTCAAATAGTGAGTTCCAAACCCTCAAAAGTATGCCTATTTTTAGGAGAGTACTGTATGGACGGTATGGGAGTTGAAGACTCACAAAATCCTCAAGCCCTTCCAAAAGGATATTCAAATCTATGATTAAGTGGATATCTTGTTTGTAGAAGTTAGCAAATAATCAAGGATATAGTCCAATTAGGCCTCCATTTCCTTGTAGGCTTTTTTAGGCCAAACGGTGAGCTAATTCTATTAGCGATAGGATTAGTTTTGGTCTTAGTGGGATTTTGGATTGAGTAACCTTAGTTATTTGCATTGGAAATCCTCCTCTCCACTTGACATTGCATTTCAGTTTCATTTCTATTTCCTATAGAGATGAGCAATGCTAGAAGAAAATAGACAAGTACTTGAAATTGTGAACTTTAATAAATCATTGATGCCATAGACTGAATTGGATGGAGGGAAGTTTGAAACTTCTGAGAAGGGGTTAGATTAGCACCCTCAGGGCTAGGAGTTTATCCTTTTTAGTTCTAGGAGATCCTAGGACAAGCTAGCAATGTCTATGTTACATCACTCCATCACCAATAAGAGATACATGTACACATATGGAGATACATACAATCAGATATATGAAAATAGATGACCAAGATTGATACATCATATAGATATCACCTAAGTGAGTAACTATGACTTTGAACTGAGTCATAAAGGCACATCAAACACATATACACAAACCATAAAACATCATAGATAATAGTGGTTAGTTTCAAATCCTTGGGTTAGCTTCATCAATATAAAGATAGATGATTTCCAATTTCATAAACATATAATGATAACCATAATAAGGGTATCTAAACACCAGATAACATATGTCATAAAGCATAAATGTAAACATATTGTTCTAACCATCATAATAACATGGCCAAATCAGATAGTCCAAGTATCATCATAGAAGAGGGTATTACATCCCCCTGCTAGAGTTAGGCTTACTCTTGGAAACCTACAAATAGATATGAATAAGCATCTCTAAGTCTAGCATCATCCTCCCATGTAGCAAAAGAATCATCATTGGGGTCTCATTGGACCCTTGCCTGATCTATGGTGTGACCCCTAAGGGTCAGTGTCTGATGCCGCAAAATGTGTACTGGCTCTAAAGCTAGCTGCCCATCTGCTACCTGTAATGCATTCCAATCTAAAACATGAGTCACATCAAGAATATATTTTCTAAGAACTGAAACATGAAATAAATCATGAATATGAGAAAGGCTAGGTGGCAAGGCAAGTCAATAAGCTATTGGTCCTATCCTCTCTATGACTTCAAAAGGGCCAACAAATCAGGGTGCCAACTTGGAGCCTTTTCCGTAATGGATTGGACTCTTTCATGGACTCACCCTGAGAAAGACTCTATCACCAAGAGAGAAGTGTACATCAGTCCTATGAGAATATGCATACTTCTTCTACCTATCCTAGGCTATCAAAATATTCTCTTTGATACTTTGGACCTGCTTCTTCATATCCTGTAACATATCAAGGCCTAGAAGTACCATGTCCTCCAATTGGTCCCAACTTAAGGGATGATGACATAGACATCCATAAAAATCCTAAAAAGGGGACATACCTATGGTATTGTGATACCGATTATTATATGAAAACTCCACCAAATATAGATACTCTTCCCAATGGGTCTGTCTATCTATAACATACATTCTGAGCATATTGTCAAGAACCTGATTGACTCACTTTGTTTGCCCATCTATCTTGGGGTGATAAGCTAAACTGAAGTTGAGATGAGTCCCTAAAGTGTGCTAAAGTGAAGTCCAAAGAGCTGATGTGAATATTGGATCATGATTAGATATGATCTTTAGAGGAATATTGTGGAGTCTCACAATGTCCTTCATGAATACTCTGGCTATAGAAGCTTCTAAGTAGGAGGACTGGATGGGATAAAAATAGGCTACCTTGGCGAGTCTATCAAATGTTACCATGATAGTGTCATGTCTCCTAGTTGTCACTAGAAGTCCCACAATAACATCCATTGAAATAATGTCCTATTTCTATTCTGGGAATAGGTGAGGTTGAAAAAGACCAGTGGGATGTTGATGTTCTTATTTAACTCTGGAACTCCAAACATCTAGCCATGTAGCATACATTTTTTTCACCCATGGATGTGTTGAATAGGGAGCCTTATGGCTTTCTGAAAGGATAAGTGTACAAAGATCTCCTGCCATGGGCACATAGATTCTATTTTTTGTTGCAAAAATGCAAGGGTATCTAAATAATATCTCAAAAAATGACCTTCCAAGGATCTTCCTAATTTATTTTTTCTTTTACTTCCTAAAACCAAGGATCGGAAGCAAGAACCTCCCTGATTCTTTCCTCAAAATCTGTACTTAGGGATAGTGTTGATAAGACATGCCTACGCCTTCTCAAAGTGGCTGCTACTAAATTCATCTTCCCTTGGATGTACTTAACCTTGAAATCATATTCACATAAGAATTCCATCCACCTATGTTGTCTAGAATTGAGGTTAGATTGAGAGAAGATGTACTGAAGGCTTTGATGATATGTTTGGAGTTCAAATTTATGACCCAGTAGAAAGTGCCTCCACTTTACTAAGACATGAACTACTATTGCAAGCTCTAGATTATGGGTGGAGTAGTTGAGCTCATGATCTTTAAGCTTCCTAGACTCATAAGAAACAACTTGTCCTTCTTGCATAAGAACTACCCCAATCCCTTCTAGTGAGGCATCTCTACAAACTATGAAGTTTCCTGATGGTTCAGGAACCACCAATAATGGAACACTGGTTAATCTTTCCTTCAAAGAAACCTCACATTTTTCTGACCAAAAAAACTTCTTACCTTTCCTTAGAAAGGAAGTAATGGGATGAGCTATCTAAGAGAACTCTCTGACAAATCATCTATAATACTAGGCTAGTCCCATAAAGCTACAAAATTTGGGGACATTAGTCAGAGTTGGCCACTCCACTATGGCTTGGATTTTGGTTGGATCAATAACGATGCCATTTCATGAAATGACATGTCCAAGATACTTAACCTCTATATGAAATAATTCACACTTTTTTGCATTACCATAAAGTTGAGTTTCTCTAAGGAACTGGAATAATTGGCAAAGATGAATCTCATGCTCTTCCAGAGTTTTAGATAACACTAAGATATCATCTAAGAATACTAACACAAATTTATCCAAGTAGGTTCTGAAAACCCCATTTATTAGACTCATAAATACAGAAGGAGCATTCGTTAACCCAAATGGTACCAATATGAACTCCTAGTGACCATACTTATTATGGAAAGATGTTTGATGAATATCAGCCTCTCGAATTCTAAGTTGATGGTATCTTGACTTGACATCAATTTTTGAAAATATTTTTGCCCCTTTCATTTGATCAAATAGATTGTAAATGTGGGGTAAAGGATACCGATTCTTGATCGTGACTTTTTTGAGCTGACAATAGTCGATGCACAATTGAAGAGAACCATCTTTCTTCTTGACAAATATTACTAGTGCACTCCATGGTGATACACTAGGTCTGATAAATCCTTTTTCCAAAACCCCTTCTAGCTTAAGCTTAAGTTCCCCAAGTTTGTGTGTGGTCATATGGTATGAAGCTTTGGAGATTGGTTCTTCTCCTAGAACCAACTCAATTTGAAAGTCAATGTACCTCTTGGGAGGTATTCTTGGAATTTCTTTGGGAAAAATATCCAAGTACTACTATAATAAGGGATGGTCTAGTGATACATCCCTACTTTCTCCTTCATCCAAGTCCTCTACTAAGACCACAAACAATTGGCATCCTTTGTGCATGCACTTCTTCAGCTACATTACATAAATCATGTGGAGAGAGATGGGTCATTGCACCCCACAAATATTCTTAGGTTCTCCTAAGTCATCTGAAAATTGAATGCTTTTGTTTCTACAATCCAAAGTGGCTTTTTGAGCATCCAACCAATCCATACCCAAAACTACTCCATACGAGCCTAGAGGAATTACTCAGAGATCTACTAAGGTGGAAAAAGGTCCAAGTTGTAACTTGCAAATCTGACACAAGAGTCTGAGGTTATTGTTTTCCAGGAGGCTAGCTCAACCTACCACCTATCTTCCTACCTTATTGCCTTTAGCCCACATTTCTCTACTAAAGAAGGTGGAATAAAAGAATCCGTTGGTCTTGAATCAAATAGTATAGTGGTAGAGATACCCCTTTAATGAACTTGGGGTTTCAATGACTAATCCTTGATGATTGGCTTGTCTATTGTCTAATGTGGCAAATACTTGGTGAGTTGTGCCTGCATTACCTACTATTGGTTCTGAAGTGGCCTATCTATAGCTAGCTACTGGGGAAGATTTCTTAGGGTAATTAACTACAATGTGACCATGTTGACCAAAAGAGTAACATTCAATCTTCTTAAAAAAATTCCTTCCTATGGAAGGTGCGTTGGACTACTGATAGCTACCTTGACTAGAGTTCTGAGTCATACTTTGAGCTGGTTGAGGGTTCAGGTATCACTTTGCATGCTGGCAGTTGTGAGAATTGTTAGATTGAGAACCCCCATTTTTATTGTTGTTTCCATTGTAATCATTGTTGTTGTTGCTGTGAAATTTTCTTTTCTGGTGGTTCTAACTTCCTTTGGGAGGAAATTTTTTAGGTCCAGGTGCTCCTTGAGATAGATTCCCTTTGAAACCTAACCCAGCCTAAAAGGAATTAACCCCTTGGCCACCTATCTGACCTCCTAACCCCAAGGCTACATTTTGTTCCACAAGACAAGGCTTGATGACTGCATCATTAACTATTTGAGGTTCAAACATTTGTACATTTCCAGCCAAGAGACCATTGAGTCCTCTAAGGAAGTGTTGAGTCAGAATGGGTTCATCATCCTTATATCCTGAGTATGGCTTGAGTTCAAAGAAATTTCACTCATAGTCATCAATTGACATAGTTAGCTACCTTAAGTTGTGAAACATGGCTCTTTCTCATCTCTAGTGGTTAGAAATAAATATGGCTTGAAAGAGCTCTAGGAATAGTTCCCATGAAAGAGTGGTAATATTTATGTGAAGTTCCTCTTTCTCTATTTCCCACCAAGTGGATGCAAATTCTCTAAGGTGAATGACTACAAATTGGGCTTTTGTGTTTCTACTCTAAGGATGCATGGAGAAAAGCCTTTCTAAGTCTAGTAGCCATGTTTCAATGGTAGATCCACCTTGAGTTCCCTTAAATGGGTTATTCTTAGTCCTAAGGAGGTGTAATGCCCACCCTAGCATCTTCCTTTGTTAAATTGATGGGACTATTTCTTTGACACTTTGGATTTTATGATGGACTATGATTATTATTTAGTTAGCATTTTATGAGACATTTGAGCATATATATTTGGTTACTATAGTTTATTTGTAAATATTAAATGATTTATAATTTAATGATGAATGGCTAGAAATGAACTATCAATAAAATGTTTTACATTGATTGTGTTATGATGTTTATATTATGATCTAACCCTAGTGACCCTATTATGGTTTAATGTTCACTGGTTGATGTGAGTGTAGGATGAGGAGGGGTAGTTGTAGTTACTCCTATGAGAGATCCATATGATGTTGCACTCTCCCTCATTGTTTTCCACTATCTATTTATATTTATATATTTGTATATGCATATCAGTTGGTGATGCAGGATGTAGGTACTAGGCATCATCTCCACTTGGCTACACAGGTCTAAGTGTGCCTTCAAAATCCTCAAACTATTGATGTGTGGATATTTAACCAAGTTACTCTCAAGGTTACCCATGGACCTAGAATTCTATTTAGGAAGTGATCCTAGTTGGGAAGTAGAATAAAATTTATGTTATGGACTTGATTTGATCTTGGTCTAAGTTTATACTATGAGTTAGAATCAATCTATTTTATATGTATAATAAATAATTATGTTATAATTGTTTGTATTTTATATAGGTATGTGTATATGTGGGTGCACATGCATATATCCATGCTCATATAAATAATAATAATTGTATGTTTTCATTAATTGTGTAATGGTATGTTATTTATAATAAGTAAATAAAGTGAGGTAAATAAAGTATATTTAAAAAATGTATTAAATAAAAAGTAAAAATAATAATAGTAAAAGGAAAATGTCCTTTGTAGTAAAATTAGCTATCTAGGAGGGAGTTGAACTCAAGACCTCCTAGAAGTTAGGCTACTTGTTCTCCTATTGTGATATGTTTTTTTCTTGGATGGTATTTGTCTATTATTCTTGTTATGCTTTCATTTAAAAGATATTTTAATTAAATTTATTAAAAATGTTGATTAAGTCTTTACGGGAAATTATTTCGTTGTTCCTCCAACCAACTATGGAAGTTGGAGAAGTTGCTTCCCATAAAGAAAATCCTCCAACCACATAGTTGGGGGATAAATATTTGAAGATTTTTGTGTGCAGGGAGGATGATAATTTTTGGAAGATTAGTTTTCTTTTGCATTGTTTGTAATTGATTTCTCCAGAAATTTCTGGTGAAATTTTATGTGAGTTTTTGGATTGCTTGGAGTTGATTGCCAAAGGAAGATTTCCAAAAGGATATCTACTCAAGGATTGAAGTTTTGTAGAGGATATCTAGTCAAGGGAAAAGGATTCTCCCCAGGACCCAAGGTAGTGTCTAAACTGGGAAGAATCTACATTCTTTCTCTTTGTGTATGAATGTGTTTGTATATGATATGATAATAAAATTTTGTATGATCATATAGTTTTTGTTTATGGTCATGTGGAAGGATGATTTTATCTAATATTGAATGAAATAGGGAAGTCTAGTAAGAAATACGACGGGTCATGAAGGTGTGGGATTGAAATGCAATCATTTTCTTACTATTTTCCTCATGCAGACTTCTCTATGAAATTGATGCTTTTATTTGGATTAATTTAGTCTGTAGGATCCTAAGTGTTCTTATTTTTTATCTCCCTTCCTTCTAGAATATCCATGAGTGCTTCAAGAATTTAGAACTATTATTTCAAACTTACTAGTCCATGTCAGTTTGTGCACCACTTTTCTTGTCCAGATCTAGAATAGATTTGTTAGATAGATAGGATGGATTGATGAGATCTTTCTAAAGGGAAACTTGGAGATCTCAAATGGGTCGTGCTCAGATTAGGCAACCATAGTCCCCATAATGCCTAGTTTTACCTGCAAGACATAGTTGACAGTCATGTTTTGTAGTTTCTATTGGTTTAGTATTGACCGAGATTGTTGGCTTAGTATTAGCCAAGCAGGTTGGTCTAGTAATAGCTAAGTAGGGTCGATTTAGTGTTGACTGAGCTAGGTCAGTTTAGTGTTCACTGAGCCAGGTCAGTTTAGTGTTGATTGAGCTAGGTTAGTTTAGTGATAATTGAGGCAAGTCGGTGTAGTGTTAACCGAGCAAGACAAGGATGTTAGTGTTAACCGAGCAAGATAGGAATGCTAGTGTGAACTGAGCTAGATAGGAAAAATAGGCTTTATACAAGTATAACATTAACTTATACATTAATTTTATACTTGTATAAAGGGTTTAGGTACCTTCTGGGATGATTGGGATGGGTTTCATCTTCATAGGAGTTAAGATGCAACTTCTAATTTTGAGATTTCTTAAAAATTTAGACTTAGCCAAATTTTAGGCACATGTGATTTCTCTAGATTTTTTAAGTAAGCTAAGGAATGTTGTGTAAATGTGTGTGGGAAGTTTTATGTCATATCTTATGAATTTCTATACTTGGTTTTGATTATAAGCTTTTGTTCATACTTGGTTTTTTTGGTAGAATCCATAATGAAAGGCCAGGACTTGTTCGAGTGGCCTAAGTGCATCAGAGGGCTCCCTACACCTATGAGATGGATCTTTTGAAAGTACTTGATGTTTTTAGGACTTGTGTGTGTGTTGGTAGGGGACTAGGTACCCTAGGTGAGTGGCTCACAATAGGTCCTAGAACCCTAAAGTGGTTACTAGATGATCCTATGGGTGGGTTAGTAAAAAGTGATAACCTAACAATGAATTTGGAAAAGGGGAAATAAAAGATAATGAAAGAAAATATGTTAATGGCCACATAGTCTTGTTGGAGTACCGGGACCATGGGTAACTATCAGGGTGGATCCCTACTCATAAAGTGGGGACCGGGGTTCATTCTAGAAATTCATCATCCTTAGAAGTTCCTTAAGCTTGCATCTATCATTCTTTAGAATCTTTTAGGAAACATCTTGCATTCATCTAGCATCTGCATTTCCATGCCTGTCAAGACAAGATCTAGATCTAGAAAAAGAAGGAACATGAATCCTTATCCAATCACCAGTTCATCTGATCCTAACATTTTTACCAGTGTAATGATAGCCTATGATCCCCAAATACAAACGGGAAATACATGGGATGATCCCAATATCCCCTCGGCTCCTCTAGCAATAGAAACATTTGTGAATCATCTAGAGAATCCACTAGTAGTCAATACACTCATGGCCCAAAACTAGCAAAGCATGTTCACTAACTTTGCACAAGCATAGACTTCCATTCCACCATATCTCCATCCTCACATTCCCATAAGTACTATCCAAATCCCAACACAAGTATACTTCCCATTCATCCAACCATTCCTTGATCCAACCTTGCAAACATCACAAGAAACCTCCACCATTCCTCTTCTTTTGCAAGGAAGCTTCACCAGTCCTATAACACAAGCTATAACACCATCTGCTCAATTCCCTATCATAGGTACTTCATCATCTGACATGGCCACCCAAGCTCTTGCCCAAATCCAATGCTTGTCACAAAATCAACTCCCCTCTCTTACGCAAACCTTTGCACAAGAAGTTCCACCATCTTCCATAGGCCAAACAACACCTTTCACTCTAGGAAGGATGCAATCATCCTTCCCCTTCACTTCACAAGCTTCCACATCCACACCTTTTGTCCCAGGAGGGATGCAATCATCTTCCCCTTTCTCCCAACAAGCCTCTGCATCCATACCATCTTTTCTAGGGTCAATGCAATCATTTCCCTCTTTCTCCCAACAAGCCTCCACATCAATGTCATCTACTCTAGGGGTAGCGCAATCACTCCCCTTTCAAAATCAACAAACTTCCATGTCACCCTTTTCATGGGGAATGCAAACATTCTCTTCATTTCCCCCCCAACAAGCATCTACCCAGGCACAAACCTAGCAAAATGCCTTCACCACAGGAATGCCTTCCATGGGTTTTTCAAAACCACCATTCATGTCCCAAACTACCATCACATCTACCTTCCCAACATCCCCTGCAACACAATTCCCACCTCACACTGGTCATCATTGTGGTCTCACTCAAGAAGACATGAAAGCTTTTGGAATACCAACTCACTCTCCTACATCTATATTTGCAAACCAACAACCTACCTTCTCACAAGTAGCACAACAAAAACCATCTAAAACTCCACCAACCTCATCCTTCACAAGCTATCCATTCCCAACACCTAGTGCTTTTTAGCAAGTTCATCCACCTTAGTAGCAAAGTTCATCCCATTTCACAAGTTATCTTGCCCAGTCACCCTTTGCTTCGGGCTTCCCTACATCAGTTCCACCCTTAAGCAATATGGGAATGTGCCTAACTTATATCAGTCAACCATAGAGCCAGGTTTAGCAAGGACCATCTTACCAACAAGCTGCATCATTCCATGAGCCACCCCCATAGCAACCATACTTCCAGCCACAGCAACAAACCCCCATCATTCCATAATAGTAACAAGTTTCCTCCTATCAGTCATAGCAGCAAGTCCCAGTCATCCCATAATACCAACAAGCAATCTCATATCCACCACCACAATATCCCCCTATGCCACATCAACAAAATTCCCAGAAAACATCACTCCAAAATCCACTCCAATCTACCTATCCCACTGGGCCATCTCCATATCCCACTCAACAATACCCACCTCAAGTGGGACTACCCACTCAAACACCAATCAATCTTGAATGGGAAGCCATGAAGAATTCTCTTAGAGAGCTTCAAACTGGTACTGAGAACAAAACTTACAAGTTTGAGGAGGTGTGTCCTTATCCATTTCACTGGTCCATTGCCGCTATACCTTTCCCCAAGCACTTTGAGACACCTAAGTTTGATAAATATCAGGGGAAAGGAGATCCAATCAATCATATTAAATAATTCTATATGGCATGCCAAGAAGTGGCTTATAGTGATAACTATCACTTACGCCTATTCCCCAAAAGCTTGGGAGGAACTGCTATTGAATGGTTCTACAAAATACCATGTGGGACTATCACAACCTTTGCTGAACTTTTTGAGAAGTTCATTGCCCACTATGCCCACAATGTTGAGAATGAGTTGACCTTGTTAGATCTCTGCAACTCAAAATAGAAAGAAGGAGAAAGCCTAGTAGAATACTTGCAATGATGGTATAACCTTACTACCAGGTTATCATACCAGCCACCTGAAAAACATTTGACGAAAATCTTTGTTGATAATCTGCATCCTAAGCTATCCCATTTCATGAGGATGAATTATCTCCAAACCTACCAAGATATCAAGAGCAAGGGGATAGGTATTGAAAAGACCCTCCTACATGAAGGTACAATCTAACACTTCAAAAATGATGCCCAAAAACCCAGCAATGATAAATCTCATTACTGGAATCGTAACAAGAATGTTGTTACTGATGGAGCCACTGATACCAAGCATGTCCAATTTGTTGTGGCTAGTCCTCTGTCAACTCCTGCATACCAACAACAACAAGTGCCCATCCATCAAAAACCTACTCAAGTCCATCAGCAACCCACGCAATAATATCATTCTTAGAATAATCAGTAGAATTATCAACAACTAGCCCATCAAGCTTATCAAGGTAATCCAAACAATCAAGTCAATGCCGTCAATATTGCTCCCAAGCAGAACAAACCCAGAGCTCAAAATTATCCAAAGAAGACCTTCACACCACTAGGTGAACCTTTGGATGTTATATGGTCAAGGCCAACTTGATTACATATCCACTAATTCAGCCAGTTGATGATACCACTCCCAAGCTTGATTGGTACAAAGATCATGAGTACTGTGATTATCATCATGTCAAAGGACACACTACCCTAAAGTGTATGAGACTCAAAAACTATATCCAAGATCTCATTGATAAGAAAGAGATTCAAGTAGATACACCTACTCAAGCCTTGCCAAATGTCAACTTACAAATTTATCAGAATGTGTTCCCACAACACAATGCTGGGAACAACCAAAGCAAAGCCAATCATCCCCAGAACCATGGCAAAGGCAAGCATGAAGATAACACTACTTCCTATATCAATTATGATAATATTATTGGATGTATAACCCAAGTTGAGCCCACAGTCAATGCCATCCATGTCAGAGGATCAAATCATCAATGTGATGTTACTACCCACAGAGGCCGGATAACTATTATTGGTGCCCATCCAAGGCTAGCACATAATGCACACAATGCATAGTATAACCTCATAGAACATCTTGGGAACACACCATCCCAAATATCCATCTTGGACCTTCTCCGCACTTCACCTCTCCATTAGGAGATCCTTGACCGAGCTCTTAAAGAAGGACATGTCCCCACAGACATTAACACCACCCAGTTTGAGACCCTTGTGGGACATCTATCCACAACCTGTGCTTTATCCTTCAAACCATCCAACATGCCAGCCATTTCACCTGACCATACTCTCCCTCTTTGCATCGCCGTCATGGTCAGAGACTTTGCCATCAAATGGGTTTTAATAGATAATGGCTCAGCCCTGAACTTGTGTACTTTGAAATTCATTTAGCAGATTGGGTTCACCCAGGCCGATATAGCACATGAAGTAATCACTATCAAAGCATATGACAATTTGGAGCGTACCTTTAAAGGTACCATTACTTTGCCCATTCAGCTTGGCCCAGTAACACATGATACTATTTGCCATGTTGTTGATCTTGACCTACCATTTAATATCCTCCTAGGCTGACCATGGATTCATTCCATTAAGGTTGTACCATCTACTTACCATCAGTGCATCAAATTTTTGCATTAAGGCACTAAGGTTACCATCCATGCTGACCCCCAACCCTTTGCATACTATCATGTGATGGAAGCATCATTCCATCACTCCACTCATTGTCCTAGAACTCACATTGGTACTTCTATTGCTAGCTCATCCCGATCCCATTGTGATCCAGAAACCATCCTCATCTCCACCCTTTCTTCTATCAAGATTGATAACCAAGGTGGTGGTGAATATAGCCTACATGATGCATTTGTCATAGGGGCCCTCCCGCTTGATCCACATACTCAAGGGCACCTTAATCACCAAAGCAAGCCTATTGAAGAGCATCATGAAATCAAGAGAATGGGACCTATGACTTTTGAATCCCATGGCACATTAAAAAGTCAAGAAATGGATCCTAACATTAATAGGTGGTTGTACAAAGATCCCCCACCACCTGACAAACAACTTCTTGGCTACCTTAAAGATAAATACCCACAATCGCATAAGTACACTACTGAGAAATGGAACTACCAAGGTGGTGGTCTAGGACCACAAGAAGCTGGAAGCAAAGACCCAATTATAGCATCCAAGAACCCACAACATCAAGGTCTTGGCTTTAATACCCCTTGCCTACATATACAAGGGCCCAATACCACAACTGGGGGCACCAACATGACTAGTGTTCCCCTCTTAAATAGCCAGGATGACCTTGTAGAGATCGAATACATCCTTGAAGAGAAAGAAATCAGATCCTACGATGATATCTTTGATGATGACACCCTCCTGGGGACTTCTATCCTCTAACAACTTGCCATCAATCTCATAGAACTTCCCCTCATTCACCCTCAACTCATAGACTAGGACCAACCAAGCATTGCACACATTGATGAGTTCCAAAGCACTAAAGCACTCCTAGAATTCATGGGCGCATCAGGCCCACACTCAGTTCAGGATTCAGAGTCAGCTCACATCTATAAGCTTGACCCAGAAGGATACTTCAGAGAGGAGGCAAGCTTTAGCTGCAAAAGAGAAATAGAAAGAGTAAAACATGAGTCCTTATGTGAAAACCCTTCTGGGGCACATTCTAATTCCAAAAAAGTAAAAATAAAGAGTGTATCTTCTAGTGAAAACTTGGCAATTCAAGTGCTAGAAGATGAAGACTTGCCTCTTCCTCCCATCCAAGATTACAGACCTGAACAGTTACCTATCATCATAGAGGAAACCAAGCCAATCAACTTAGGTACAGAGGAATGTCTAAGGATCACCTACATTGTAGCCAACATGACAGAAGGTGAAGAAATGGCTTTCACTGTGCTACTTCGAGAAGCTACTATGAACTTTGCATGGTCATACACACACATGCCAGGACTTGATCCTAAAATTGTTGTTCATCATCTTACTATGGACCCCAATGTTAAGCCAATAAAGCATAAGCTATGAAAAATGCATCCCAAAGTAGCTCTATTGGTAAAATAAGAACTAGAAAAGCTCCTTGATGCAAAGATTATCAGAGCTATAGATTATTTAGATTGGATCTCCAACATGGTACCTATCACAAAGCCTTCTGGCGACATCCAAATTTGTACAGATTTCAGGGACCTAAACAAGGCATGTCCTAAAGATGATTTCCCGCTACCTAACATAGACATGATCGTAGATCTTATAGCGGGCCATGAAATGTTGTCACTAATGGATGGTTTCTCTAGATACAATTAGATTCATATTACAGTAGAAGACCAACACAAAATAGCATTCACCACTCCATGGGGTACTTTTTTCTATAACATGATGCCCTTTGGTCTAAAGAATGCAGAAGCCACATATCAGAGAGCGATGAAAACAATCTTCCATGACATGATCCACAAGATCCTAGAGGACTATGTGGATGATATTCTTGCAAAATCAAAGACATGCCATGAACACCTTGACATTCTTGAGAGTGTGTTTGATCACCTGCAACACTATGGGTTACTGCTTAATCCAAAGAAATGTGTCTTTGGTGTTACATCTGGAAAGCTCCTAGGTTTCATAGTATCACAATGAGGCATAGAGATTGACCGTAAAAAGGTCAAAGAAATAATAGAAATGCCTCCCCCAAGAACACTCAGACAACTTAGAAGCCTACAAGGAAAGCTTTAATCAATGTGTCAGTTCATTTCTCAGCTGGCAGACTAGTGCCAACCTTTCATGCATCTCTTATGCAAAGACACAAGCTTCAAATGGGATCCCATATGTCAAAGAAGCTTTGATAAGCTCAAGGAGTATCTAGCCAATTCTCCAATCCTAATACCACCAGTTCTAGGATGCCCTTTCATACTCTACATCTTGGCAACCAATACAACACTGGGGGTACTCCTATCTCATCATGATGATGAAAACAAAGAGAGATCCATCTACTACATTAGTCAAACTCTTGTCAGCTACGAGCTTAATTACTCACCCATGGAAAAAGCATGCCTTGCAGTGGTTTTTGCCACTCAAAAGCTTAGACATTACATGCTCAGTCACATAATTAGGCTCATTTCAAAGGTGGACCCCCTCAAATATCTACTATCAAAGACAAATCTCACAGGCCGTATGGAAAAATGGGTCATGATACTCAGTGAGTTTGACATCTAGTACATAGATCAGAAAGCAATCAAAGGGAAAGTCATTGCCAATCAGCTAGCAGAAGCACCACTGGTGGATGCTTATCCACTAATCATGGAATTCCCTGATGAACACTTATGTATGATCGAAGAACAACTCATGTGGAAACTATACTTTGATGGCTCCTACACATCACATGGATCAGGGGCAGGAATCCTATTTGTCACACCTCAAGGTGACTACATTCCAAAATCATTCAAGCTAGGATTTTCATGTACCAACAACATTGTAGAATATGAGGCACTCATCTTAGGTCTCAAAACAACCATTCAATGGAATATCACAAAACTGCAAGTGTTTGGTGATTCATAGCTCATTATCAAGCAAGTCCTAGATGAATATCAAACAAAGGATCATAAGCTGCTACCTTACAAAGAACTCATGGATAGATTGAAAGAGCATTTTCTGAATCTATAGTTTACATAGATACAAAGACTTCAAAACAAAGTAGCCAACACAATGGAAACTATTGGGTCCTTGTTAGAAATCCCACATGATGCATCACAGTATAAATTCCTAGTTGAGCAGCTACATACACCAGCTTATGAGAATGTCGATGCAGAAATGGTGTGTGTCTTGGTTGGTCCCCAGTCCCCGTGGTACCATGACATCCATGCATATCTAAAGAATGGTATCATATCTCCCCATCTCACCAATAACCAATGCCAAAACCTTATTCGCAAAGCTTCCCACTACACTCTCGTAGCCAACACCCTTTATCATTGAGGGTATCACAATATCCTCTCTAGGTGTTTAGATTCAAATGAGGCCATCCTAGCTTTACAAGAGGTCCACGTTGGAATTTACAGTGCCCATACAAGTGGCATGGTTCTAGCTAAGAAATTTCTTCGAGTTGGGTATTATTGGCCAACCATGGAACATGATGCTTGTGAGTTTGTTAGAAAATGTTTACCATGTCAACAGCATGCAAATTTGATTCATGCACTAGCACAAGATTTGCAGCCCATTGCGCCACCTTGGCCATTTTCATGTTGGGGCTTTGACCTTGTCGGATTAATCACTTCCCTTTCCTTAGATGGACACAAGTACATAATCACTACCACAGAGTACTTCACCAAATGGGTTGAAGCAATCCCACTCACCCTCACTACTGGCATCCAAATATCCAAGTTCATCCTTTACCACATCATTTGCTGCTTCGGCATACCCTCTACCATCTTCACTAACCATGGCACACCTTTTGAAATCTAGCATGTGGATGATCTATGTGCTAGACTCCACATCCATCACCATTTCTCCAGTCCATATTTCCCTCAAGGAAATGGCCAAGTTGAGGCAACAAATAAAACTATCTTGAAAATCCTCAAGAAGGTTGTCAATGATTCTGGTCGTGACTGGTACCTCCAAATTAATCCAGCCCTTTGGGCCTACCATACTTCTTATCACACCCCCACAAGCACCACTCCATATTCCCTTGTATATGGTGCTGAAGCCATTCTAGTGATCGAGGTTGAGCTCCCATCAGTGCGAGTCTCCATGAAGAACTACACCACTGATGAAGACTATCGTGTGGCCCATCTCACACAGCTAGACCTGTTAGATGAAAAGAGACAACAAGCATATGATCACTTGGTTGCATACCAGAATTGACTCAAAAGGTGTTATAACAAGAAGGTCCATCCCAAACAATTTTAGGTTGGTGAAATGGTCCTTGAAGAAAATTAGAAAGTCCAAGCAAACAGAGAAAATAAAGGCAAGTTTGAGCCTACTTGGTTGGGCCCCTATGTTGTCACATCATGCTTTAGCTCTGGAGCTTATCAGTTATCTACACTAGAAGGTGAGCCTTTGAATGATCCAATCAAAATCATACATTTGAAGAGGTTCTATGCCTGAACTAGATCTACATATTCAAAAAATCCATAAAAATTGGAAAAAGCAGAAAAAAGAAAAAAAAGAAAAAGAAAGAAAAAAAGAAAGAAAAAAATAATCATCCAATGGTGAAAACTTGGCAATTCAAGTGCCTTGGACAAGTATGTTGTTGAAAACCTGGCAAACAAGTGCCATACATAGTGGACCAAGTCATTATCTATCAAACTCCCATCCCTCCATCCCAACATATCAATCCTTTTTGTACCATCCCCATCCCCCTCCACCATCCCCCATCATTCCTCTTTTTCATAATCCTCTAGCAAATCCACAATCCTACCTGCACATATCTTGTACCATATTTTGTACCATATCCTGTATATCTTGTATAGTGAGATCTTCCTATCCCCAATCCTGAGATTCTGTACATATCTGTTGTATTTATTTTCCCATTCATTGTACATATCCTCATGTCTTGTTGTACATAGTCCTTGTTAGTCCTACAGTAGCATTTGATCACAACACTTTGTCCTACCCAGCCTTGTACTTCAGCAACATCAATTATCGACTATTCTTGATCCCAGTGATTATTCTTTGACTTCATCATTTGCCAGTGAACAACAACACTGATTCTCTCATCAATTAGTGGGTCCTTGAGGATGTATCCTTCCTCCCGTTAGATCCAATCTTCCAATAATCAGACTCAATCTGTGTCGATGCATCCTTCCACATGTTCAGACCAATCTTTCCACCCTCAATTCAATGAGTCACATCAAATCTCTCTCCTTAGAAAAGGATGTCTTTTTGGAGTTCTCATTTTGGTCTTGGATTTTGTCCTTTGGATCTTGTTAATCTTTTATGGCTTCTCATTATTCTTTACTCAAAATTTCCATGATCCTTTATATCATGGTGCACTGCGAATAAGGATAATCTAGGGCAAGGTCTTTTGATCTTTTTCTTCGACATGTGAGTCCATTGTGTGTTTATGGTTTTTTCAGCATCATTTCCACCATGCCTCCTCTGCATTTCATGTGTGATGCTGGGGAAACCCTACGTATCTTTTTAGCGTCAGTCCTCTACAATGCTGGTGACAAGGCCTTGTGATCCTAGTATCCTTGGTAGGTCTCTAGCATTTCTATATTAAACTAGGTTGTGCTCTCCACATTTGCACTTGGAGCTTCCCCCAATCCTCTGCATCCTGCATCATATAAATTAATCTTGCATCTTGCATCTCTCATGTAGCTACATCCTGCATTTTGCATTTCATCTCATATTGCATTCACCCATCTTGGCTCTTGGGAGTTTGGTTATTTATCTCCCCTTCTTCCTAGGTCCTTCTTTCTCTATTTCCTTTTGAGAAAATTCCACAACATTTACTCCTTGTGTTATTTTCTCAAGGGGGTACAACCCCTCATTCCTCTAAATTCTAGCCTTGGCCATCTTATTGTCTTGTTTTTGATGCCATGCCACTTGCGGCATCGCATCAAAGAGGGGAAAAATGTAGACACCTAAAAATCTTTTAGAAAATAATATATTTTTATTTTTTGAAAAATCTTTGATGACATCATCATTTATTAATTAATTATTTATTTAATTAATTTATTTATTTTTATGTCATTAAATCCCTTTACCTTAATTAAAAATATTTTATTAAGGAATCCCTCCCAAAAATGTTTAAATTTTATTTAAACATTATTCCCCTATCTATTAATTATTTAATTAATAAATTGACCAAAAATCCCAAAATAAATAATTTATTTATTTTTTGCCCAAAACTTGGCCAATTTCCTTAAGACCACTAACCTCTTCAAGAATCTTCTAATCCTTCTTTAATTTTGATTAAAGGCTAATCCCCTCATTTCCTAACCCTAATCCCAACTCAAAATATTTAATTAAGATTAAATATTTAATCCTCATGTTTATTAAATTCATTTTAATAAATATTCTCAAACCTAAACCATGGAAATAAATAAATCTTTATTTATTTCCTAAAATCCATGTTTATCCTAAGGAAATTCTAGACTCTTCCAGAAAGTCCTAATCCTAATCCTAATCCCCCCCTAACCTTGTCACATTCCCTAACCAAGTTTAACCAACTCCTAAGCTTAACCCAAAGTCAACAAACTTCTAAAAAATTCTCTTACATGCATTAAGTGCATTTAAGGCCTCCTTATCCCTCTTACATGCATTTATCATACATTTAAAAATCCCCTCACCTCTTTCTTACACCCTTTGACCTTAGGCACATTTCCCAAATTGTGCACATCCCTCCCATCTTTCAACCCAATGCCCTTATGACACTTGTCACAAGGAGGTGGCACTGAACTAGCACAATCCATGTACTCCCCTTTGAATGAATCTTGGCCTCTCTTAAGGATTTTGATCCTGGCCACTCATTCCTCCTTCCCTAATCCTATAAATGCTCCTCATTTCCAAGAGCAAAATAACCATTTACCTTTTATTTCAAGCAATGTTGTAATGCTAGAATAGCTCTAAATCATTTAGCTTTCATACTAATTGTTATTCTTTCATCATTTTTAAGCTTTCTTAAAAACACATCTTAGCATAGATTTAATAGATTAAACTATTTTCTTCCATTGTTTTGCATAAGAATAGCATCATATCACATCTCTATTTAGTTTAAAATCAATCTTAGCATAAACACCATGTAGCTTAATCTTCATTTCAGCATCATTTGATCCTTGAGGCCTTAGGGGCAAATCAGGTGTTCTATACCTATTTTGTGCCATTTTGGAGGTTTTTATGGATCTCAATCCATCCTAAAATGCATAAGGAACATGCTCCAAGTGCTTAGAGAGCACACCCACATCCCCTTAAGCAAGAGAAAATCAAACAGTGCTTGGGTGCACCTATTTTAGCTCAATCTGAGGTGGCTTAGTTTAGAGTTTTACTTGTTTTTGATTGATTTCATGCTAGGTTAAAATCTAACATTTGTTTGGCTTGAAGTTTTCCAAACCAGGTACCCTCAAAAGCCTTGTCCACATTAGGCTCTAATTTTTTTTTAGGTAACATTTCTAATGCATTGTATGTTTTCTTCAATGTCTTTCTGCACACATCCATTTCTTGTTTATCTCCTTCAAAAATGTCTTCTAGGTGCTTCCATATCTTATGGGTGGTGTCTCCTTTCTTTATTTATGAAAACTCACTATCAGAGAGGGTGCTGATAAGGGCTTCCTTGGCTATTTCATTATGATGAAATAGTTCTTTTTTCTTTTTAGTAGCATCATCCTTAGCAAGGTCTTCCAAGGTAGGGATCTTGACTACTTTGATAGTTACATCAATAACTTCAAAATAAATGCATTGCAAATGAGTCACCATCTTTTTCTTCCAATCAACATAGTTCTCTCCATCAAACTTAGGACTTTCTTTTTTGAAGTATGCCATCTGATCAACTTGAAGCTATTAGACTTTCTCTTCGAGGTACTCAGCTCTGATACCAATTGTTAGGAATAGTCCTAAGAGATAAATGAGAGGGGGGGGGTGTGAATCAGTTATCTACAAGTTTCAATTCTTTATCCAATTAAACATAAAGCATAAACATAATGAAAGAACACATGAACACAAAACCAATATTTTGGTTATAGGGAAATCCAAATAGGTAAAAATGTTGGTGAGAATTGACACCCACTAATATTATGTACTAGTGTATTAGGATCCTTGCTAGAATATCCTTAACCCTGTTAGGAGTTTCTTTACAATATATTTAGTATAGTATACCTAGTCAAGGGTCAGACCCTATTAGGGGAGAGGACACACTATCCAAGAGCACACCACCCAAAGGGGTGAAGGCTACAACCTTTTGTTTAATATATACACACTATATCTAGATCTTGGTGAACTATGCTTTGACTTTTTGTCTAGATCAGTTCCAATGTATAGCACAAATACTTAACTGTTAGCAATAGGAAATATTGAGAAGGGGGGGTGAATTAGTATTTCACAAACTTTTTCTTTTGCCCACTTATGGATATAACAGATTACTTTAGTGCATACAAAGATTATCTAGCTGATTAACAAACATAACAGTAAATAGAAAGAACTCATAACACATGATATGTTCTCGAGGAAACCCTAGCCAAGGGAAAACCCTGGTGGGGATGGTACCCACAAAGATCACTAATCAAAAGTATCTTTTTAGGGATATTGGACCCTGTTAAGAGTCAATTTACAATATATAGTAGATCTATCCTGGTCAAAGGACTTTAGGCCTTGTTAGAAGCCTTAACCCTGTTAGGAGTTAGATTACAAAACCTGATCACCAGCTGAGCTCACTACCCAAACAAGTAATACAAAATGTTTTTGACTATAGTATGGTACTGCTTACAACTTCACATCAATAGCCTTTGCTGCTATCACAATACACAACTATTGCAAGTTATCCTTTTCTTTCTTTTTACACATCACACACTTTTTTTTTTTACATTTCAAGTATGCCTAATATATGAGTTATTAGAGATAATAAATTTATATGGTCTGTTGGAAACAATTGTCTGAAGGAAATTGCTACTCAATTATGTATTGTCTTTGATGTCACACTATGTCATAGTCTGCAGCAATCAGTACCTACCGAGCTCAGTCGGTCTACCAAACAGGAATATTAGTGCGTACCGAGTCCACTCGGTTATCAAAGAAAATCAGTGTCTACCGAGTTCACTCGGTTACCAAGAGAAAAGTTAGTATTTACTGAGTTCAGTCGGTCATCGAAGAAAAGATAGTGTTTACCGAGTTCAGTCGGTCATCAAAGGAAAGATAGTGTTTACCGAGTTCAGTCGGTCATCGAAGAAAAGTTAGTGTTTACCGAGTTCAGTTGGTTATCAAAGGTAAAGGATTGTCGGTGTTTACCGAGTTCCCTCAGTCACCGAAAGATTATAGAAAGTTATGGTCACCGAGAACTGTCGGCCCTTGAAGGACTTTTGCAAATAGAGTTTGCTTATTTCAGCCGACTGTTATACTAAATAATGTCAATTTGACAAATCCAAAATCATATAAATAAAAGGTCAAATGTGAAAAATATATATATACAGCAAAAGATTTACAGAAGGAAAGAAGGAAAGGTATATGCGAATTTGTGAAGGATGTTCAGATATCCTTGAGGAGTAGCAGAGATTTATTTGATCAGAAAGGATCAGACTTATGCAGAATAGAGATTTGTAATCAGCAAGATAGTTGCATTATTATACAGGTTACTTTTTCATTGTTACCTTCTTATCATTGTAACAGTGAATTCTAAATCTCTTAACCGAGTTGGTTTAACAACCATAATGTAAATCCTCTAACAAGGTGACAATTCCATTGAATTGTTTTCAAGACCTCTTACCAGGCCACTCCTAGCAGGGTGTTTTAAATCCTCTAACAAGGTCACACCTAACAGTGTGTTTTGTAACCTTTTACAGGGTTGGCTTCTAACCGGGCATCACTTCAGAAAAGTGAAAATCAGTATCTAGATACATTGGTGTTTTTTCCCATATTGGGTTTCCACGTTAAATCTTGTGTCTCTTGTGTTCTTAATTGCTTTCTCAATCATATACATGTGCTGATGAATATCTAAAGATAATATTGCTAATACTTTCTGCATCTTCAAAGTTACTGCAATCTATTTACCGAGTGCTAAAACAGATAACATTGTTAAGATATCCTAAGGAATCTGCAAAGAATTAATTGTGAAGTGTTTTTATGGTTGACTGATTCACCCCCCCTCTTAGTCACTTCATCCATATTCCATCAATTGGTATCAGAGCATTTGGTGCTTGCAGGAAGGGTTTCAAGGACCTAAGCTAAAGATCAGGATGTCTTACAAGAGGGAAATTCCAAAGCTCAAAAGAGATAACTTTTCAGCATGGCAAGGTCTCATGCTACTTCATCTGGCTTCCATTGGTGATTCAGGATGCAAATACATTGATGAAGAATACACAATTCCTAATGGCGCATTAACTGTTGAAGACATTGCAGATAAAACGACTCACAACACCATGATGATAGACATTGCATCTGCTCTCAGCTATGAAGAATTTGATGATATTAAAGACTGCACCACTGCATATGAAATGTGGGTGGCACTGAAGAAAATATATGGTGGTGATGCAAATGTGAAAAGAGCCAAAGCAGAAAGCCTAAGAGGATAGTTTGACAAGATGAATATGAAGGAAGATGAAAACATTGCCAAATATGTTGAAAGAATCAAAGCAAGTGTAAGTGCAATTAGAGCTTCTGGAGGAACAATCTCAGATGAGACTGTTATAAGTAAGGTACTCAGAACACTACTCCCTATCTATGCAATAAGAGTATCAGCTATTCAAGAAAGAAGATGTGAAACAAACCACAATATAACTTTGGATGCTTTAGTTGGAAGATTGACAGCTTTTGAATTAGACAACTATGATAACTATGTTCCTAGTTCCAAAAATATTGAATCAGCATTTGAGGCCAAGGTTTCACTAAAGAAGAACAAGAAAATTAAAGAAGTTCAATCAGAAAGTGAAGAAGAATCAGAAGAAAGTTTTGATAGTGATCTTGAAATTGTAGAAGCATTACTTGCAAAGAAGTACTCTAGAGGGAAAGGTAAATATAAAGGTAAAACTCCTTTAATCTATTTTTCATGTGAAGAAATTGGACATATTGCAGCTAGGTGCCCAAACAAGCAAGTCAAAGAAGAAAAGAGAAGTCACAAGTACTATGGCAAAAAGAATTTCAAATCATACAAGGATAAAGGTAAGAAATCATGTTTTATGGCTAAAGATTCTGATGATAGTGAAGAAGAAATTGTCTTTATTGCTATAAAAGATGAATCTGATGATGATGAAGATAAGATGGCACTTATTTCTCATATAAGAAAAGATGATATATGGATAATAGACAGCGGATGTTCACACCACATGACTGGTGACAAGACAAAATTTGAATATCTAGAAGACTGTGATAGTGGTAATGTAAGATTTGGAAACAATGAACCTTGTTGTATAAAAGGAAAAGGAAGAATCTCTTTAACCAAAGAACTCATATGTGATAATGCTTATTGGGTTGAAGGACTAAAACATAATCTTTTAAGTGTAGCACAACTAATCAACACTGGTTTCAAGGTTGAATTCATGAATGGTCAAGCAAGACTGCTGGATGGAAAAGGAAAACTCATTGGATCAGGCAAACAAACAAAAGGTAACTTATTTTATCTTGATCTCAGTGAATATTCATGCTTTATTGCTCAAATAGAAGAAAGTTGGCTATGGCACAAAAGGTTATGTCATGTGAATTTTGATAACATGATAAAAATAAGCAAATTCAAGAAGGTTAGAGGCATTCCTACTTTGAAGAAACCTGACACTGGTCTATGTAAGAATTGTCAGATTGGCAAAATGAGTAAAACTAGTTTCAAGAGTAAGAACTATCAGTCTAAAGAAATTTTGGAAATTGTGCATACTAATTTATGTGGACCTATTGGAATACAAAGCTATACTGGAGATAAATTCTTTATTCTTTTCGTTGATGATTATTCTAGAATGATGACTGTTATGTATTTAAGAGAAAAATTAGAAGCATTTGAAAAGTTCAAATGGTACTTAGCAAGAGTAGAAAAAGAAACAGGGAAAAGATTGAAATGCTTAAGATCAGACAGAGGTGGTGAATTCATCTCCCATGATTTTAACAACTTCTGCATTGAAAGAGGAATCAAAAGACAAGTATCAGCTCCTAGAACTCCTGAGCAGAATGGAATAGCAGAAAGAAGAAACAGATCTATTATGGATTGTGCAAGGACTCTAATGATAGAAAAGAACATTGCTATAAAGTACTGGAAGGAAGCTATCAGCACTGCAGTTCATACCTTGAACCGAGTATAACTAAAGAAAGACACATTCAAATCTCCTTATGAATTATGGTATGGCTATAAACCTAATGTAAGTTACATGAAAATATTTGGTAGCAAGTGTTATATCTTAAAAGAATCCAGAAGAAATAAATTTGATGTGAAAAGTGATGAAGGAATATTCCTAGGATATTCTAGCAAAAGCAAGGCATACAAATGTCTGAAATTATCTACTCACAAAGTCATAGAAAGTATACATGTAAAATTTGATGAGTTTGCAGAAAAGACTGAGGAAGAAAGCAAAAGGGAACCTAAGAACTACAGAAGATTCATTTACATTGAACCTGAAACATTGGCAGACACAACTATCAGTAAGGAAACTACATCTACTGAGCTGAGCACAATTACCAAGTCACAGGAAGAAGTTCAAACCGAGTCACAGGAAGAAATTCAGACCGAGTCTCAGCCTGAAGTTACTGAGCAAATATCTACCGAGCCCGAGCAACCTGAAGAAGAGATCCTAGAAGACAACAGCATGAATCATTCAAAAGGCAAGGAACCTATACTAGCCAAATATGTCAGAAGACATCATACACCAGACCAAATCATTGGAAACAAATCAGATGGTACTATGACAAGAAGCAAGCTAAAAGGTACATGTCTGCTTACTGATTTTGAACCTAGAAATATCAAAGATGCATTGGAGAATGAAAGTTGGATTGAAGCAATGAATGAAGAATTAGAACAAATACAAAAGAACAAAACTTGGACTCTTGTACCTAGACCTAAAGATAAGAATGTAATTGGAACAAAATGGGTATTCAGAAATAAGCTGAATGAAGATGGTCAAGTATCTAGAAACAAAGCTAGACTGGTATGTAAAGGTTACTCTCAAGAAGAAGGTATAGATTATGGAGAAACTTTTTCTCCTGTTGCAAGATTATAAGGTGTAAGAACTCTACTTGCTTATGCAACACACAAAGGATTTAAGTTATATCAGATGGATATAAAATCTGCATTTCTCAATGGAATTCTTGATGAAGAAGTCTACATTGAACAACCTGAAGGTTTTGTTGATCCAGATAAAAGGGACATGGTCTGCAGGTTACACAAAGCATTGTATGGTTTAAAACAAGCTCCTAGAGCATGGTATGAAAGACTCCATAACTATTTGATTCAGATTAATTTCAAAAGAGCTAATGATAACAACAATCTGTATATTAAAGAAGGACCGGATGACAAAATTGTATTGGCAGAAATATTTGTGGATGATACTATATTTACAGGGAATGAGGATCAGTGCAAAGAATTTTCAGAGAAAATGAACAGAGAATTTGAAATGTCTATGTTTGGTTTAATAAAATTCTTTGTTGGTCTTCAAATTCAACAAAGCAAGAATGGTATATACATTACTCAATCCAAATACATTAAGGAGATACTTAAGAAGTTTGGTATGGAAGATTCAAAACCAGTTGGTACACCCATGTGTACTGGACTAAAACTTACCAAAAATGATGATTCAAAAGAAGTTGATCAGACCCTATACCGATCTATGATTGGAAAATTGCAGTATGTAGTACATATAAGACCTGATATTGCCTTAGCAGTCGGTATAGTAGCTAGATTCTCAGCAAAACCTAAGGAAAATCACATGATGGCAATCAGAAGAATCTTAAGATACTTAAGAGGAACTGAAGAATATGGTTTGTGGTATAAATTTGGAGGCAATCTAGACTTGAAAGTGTTTACTGATGCTGATTGGGCAGGAAACATTGATGACAGAAAAAGTACAAGTGGTGGAGCATTTTTTCATGGAAAAAGACTGGTATCCTGGACTAGTAAAAAGCAGAATTGCACATCTCAATCCACAGCTGAAGCAGAATATGTTGCTACTGCAGTAAACTGTTCAAATATTGTTTGGTTTAAACAGCTATTAGAAGGTATGAAGGTTGAAATCAAAGAACCAGTTGTTATATTTTGTGACAATACCAGTGCAATAAACATTTCTAAGAATCCAGTGATGCATTCCAAAACCAAGCACATTGCTATTAAATATCACTTTGTCAAAGAATTGGTGCAGGACAAGGAAATCAGATTAGAATATATTCATACAAAAGAATAGATTGCAGACATTTTTACCAAACCATTACCTAAGGATGCATTTGTGTATCTAAGAGGTAAGTTAGGGGTCATT
This sequence comes from Chamaecyparis obtusa, assembly GCA_027943335.1. NCBI lineage: Eukaryota > Viridiplantae > Streptophyta > Pinopsida > Cupressales > Cupressaceae > Chamaecyparis > Chamaecyparis obtusa. Next base: position 69,899 of record BSBK01013497.1, on the reverse strand, counting down.
CCCCTATCCGAGGCTCACTAAATACAGTTTTAGTGATGCATCAACCAGAACATGATTGAAAATCAACTTGTTGATGTAGCATATTAAAGGAATCATTGCATATGAATCAGTACTTGAGGTACATTAATTTTCACCAGTAATATGTGAATTGTCTTTGGCATGTGTTGTCAAAGAGGGAGTGTTTTCTATGTCTTTGCTATTATTTTTCAAGAAATTTTCAATAGTCAGAAGGAAGAATTTTCAGGATACAGGAAGTTTGCTGACAGAGGGAGATTTGAATCTGAACCGAGCTAACTCTTTCAAATTTCTTATGCTATGACATATTGTGTTGCCATCAATGCCAAAGAGGGAGATTGTTGGAAACAATTGTCTGAAGGAAATTGCTACTCAATTATGTATTGTCTTTGATGTCACACTATGTCATAGTCTGCAGCAATCAGTACCTACCGAGCTCAGTCAGTCTGCCAAATAGGAATATTAGTGCGTACTGAGTCCACTCGGTTATCAAAGAAAATTAGTGTCTACCAAGTTCACTCGGTTACCAAGAGAAAAGTTAGTATTTACCGAGTTTAGTCGGTCATCGAAGAAAAGATAGTGTTTACCGAGTTTAGTCAGTCATCGAAGGAAAGATAGTGTTTACCGAGTTCAGTCGGTCATCGAAGAAAAGTTAGTGTTTATTGAGTTCAGTCGGTTATCAAAGGTAAAGGATTGTCGATGTTTACCGAGTTCCCTCGGTCACCGAAAGATTATAGAAAGTTATGGTCACTGAGCACTGTCGGCCCTTGAAGGAATTTTGCAAATAGAGTTTGCTTATTTCAGCCGACTGTTATACTAAATAATGTCTATTTGACAAATCCAAAATCATATAAATAAAAGGTCAAATGTGAAAAATATATATATACAGCAGAAGATTTACAGAAGGAAAGAAGGAAAGGTATATGCAAATTTGTGAAGGATGTTCAGATATCCTTGAGGAGCAGCAGAGATTTATTTGATCAGAAAGGATCAGACTTATGCAGAATAGAGATCTGTAATCAGCAAGATAGTTGCATTATTATACAGGTTACTTTTTCATTGTTACCTTCTTATCATTGTAACAGTGAATTCTAAATCTCTTAACCGAGTTGGTTTAACAACCATAATGTAAATCCTCTAACAAGGTGACAATTCCATTGAATTGTTTTCAAGACCTCTTACCAGGCCACTCCTAGCAGGGTGTTTTAAATCCTCTAACAAGGTCACACCTAACAGTGTGTTTTGTAACCTTTTACCGGGTTGGCTTCTAACCAGGCATCACTTTAGAAAAGTGAAAATCAGTATCTAGATACATTGGTGGTTTTTCCCATATTGGGTTTCCACGTTAAATCTTGTGTCTCTTGTGTTCTTAATTGCTTTCTCAATCATATACATGTGCTGATGAATATCTAAAGATAATATTGCTAATACTTTCTACATCTTCAAAGTTACTGCAATCTATTTACCGAGTGCTAAAATAGATAATATTGTTAAGATATCCTAAGGAATCTACAAAGAATTAATTGTGAAGTGTTTTTATGGTTGACTGATTCACCCCCCCCCTCTCAGTCACTTCATCCATATTCCATCATGGTCAACTTCCAAAAATTTTATGCAAGAGTAAACATCTAGGATGTCATCCCTTCATAATGTTAATTCATTATTTTGACAAGCAAAAATAATCCCTTAACTCTTTCGCTAATACTATCTCCAAAACTATTCTGTCTGCAAAAACTATCTTTGGTAAACTTCAAATAACTTCATTCGTATTGCTCCAAACTTTATGCACACTAAGATGGGGTATCCTCATACTCTATAGAAGCTTTTGTTAACTGTGCAAACAAAAATATTGCTCCCGTGGACGTCACCAACTAAATCTTCATCAGGTGCTTTGTCAGGATCACTGTATCCATACTTAGACAATTTCTTCCTTCAATTTTCCATACTTGCATTCTAGATTCTGTGCTCTCAATAGAGATCATATGTTGCCATAATGATAACATCTATGCATCCACATTATCCAAATTGCCAACAATCTCCCCCTTTGTCATTGGTGGCAACATATGGGAAAATTGGCTAAGTGTGCAAACAAAACTTGAAAGTATTTACACAAAATTGTGGCCAAATGTTATACAACACATATAGAATATTTTACTCCATAGAATATCTCCCCCTATGAATATCCTTCCTCAACATATTTTCAATTTTTTTCTATCTCTCCCCGTTTGACAACAATGACAAAGATAGGGTATACAAAAATTTCAAAAAAAAACTTGATACCATGTTATCAGTTATTGCAAAGCTGATAGGCTTGCAACATAGTCACCAAACTCTAACTTCCATGATTCAAAATCTTTCTCCCATATCTTCTTGATGGATTCAACAACATTGAGTAGAGTACTCAATCCGTATGTTGTTGTTTGACAAGCTTGCAGGGAATTAAAGCTAAACTTCTGAAAAGATGTCTTTGCTGAAAGACACTACTCAATTTGGTCTTCAACAATTGAGGTCTTGATTGAGATATGCTCTCTCAAGATGTTAATCCTGATCATCTTTCTATTATTCTCCTTTGCTAACATTCTGATTTCATCATTTAACTTCCTTATGTTCTTCTCTACAGAACTTATCTTTACATTTGGGCTTGTCAAGGTGTTTTTTTCAACTGTAATTGCATCTATCTTCTCTCTGATCTTCTGATCTTCTTCAGCTGTTAGGATTTTTTATTTTGTTCATTGTATATACAAACTCTTTCCAGTCTCAAAATGTTTCCTCAAATTCTTTATGCATACATCCAAATTACCAATATCAATTTGAATATTTACACTTAAATTTTGTTGCATTTCTACTTCAAAGGCTTCCTGAACTTTTATTCTAGCAATATCCTTTAAGTTAGAAAATTTAGAGTCAAAAGAGTTTATTACTATTTTAGCTTTCTCAAGTGGATCTGATTCAAACACCTTAGTGTTGATCACACTATCAAGTTTCTCTGTCAAAACTCTAACTTTGCCTTCAAGGTCCTTCACCTTCTTATTCTTTTCAATAATTTTATCAAGAGATGTGATGAACTCAAGTTGATCATCATCTTCAACCTCTTTTCTAAGGTCTTAAAAAATTGAACCAATTTGTCTCTTCTTACTGTCAGGTGCACTAGGGGTAGTGACCTCTGTCAAAATTTGTTTACCTTTAACTATCTGCTCTACTAGAACTAATTCTAATACAGCTGGTGCTTCCACTACCTCTGTATCCTTTTTTGATTCTGTAATCTTCTCTTGCTCTTCTAAAGCCGAATTGTCAACAATGTTTCCTAGATCATGAAATACTGCATCATCTGACTCTAGTGTCACTTTGGTTCCTTCAATGTCCATTGATTCTTTGCCAATATTGATATGTGAAGAAGATGGGACTTCTTCAATACCAACTTCCTCTGCATGTAGTTCCTCTGATCGCTTCTGCTGAGGATCTGATTCAACATGCTTTCCTGCAACTATATCTACAAGAACTTGCATTACTGCTTGCTCAGTCTATTTCTGTACTTCCTCCTTTTTGCCTCCCATTATAAGGATTGTTCTTCTCTTAGTTCTCAATAAAGTTCCAAGAAGCTTTATGAATCTCTTCAAATGATCTTCATCCTCAACTTTAAAGAACTGTCTGATTACATGTTCTCTCATCTTTATGTCCTCTTCTTGTGCTCTTTATTTTCTATTCACAAATCTATTATACAAATCTTTTGGGATCTTACCATGAATAGTGCTAAGTTTCTTATCTGTCAAAATCATATGTGTAATCATTGCATTTTCAAAATTCAATCTATCAAATGATCCATATAGATCATAGAATTTATTTATCTTAGTGAAGTCTCCATGCTTCAATATATCTTCATTAACTCTTTCAATTCTTGGTTTCCAAGTTTTCTTCTTGATTGAAACTTCATCATCATCTTTAATTTCTACTACTTTTCTAGGTATAGGTGGTACAATCACTTTCCATCTCTTGTTGGGTCCTATTGCACTCACTTTTACTCTTTTTCTAGAAATAGGAGAAAAATATTTATCTCCTTCATCTTTTTCAGGTACTTCAACTTTTACCTTTACTACAATAGGATCAACAGGGTCTACACTAGATGCCACAGGTGGAATTACAAGATTTTCACTTTGCTTCAAGGCTTCTACAGTCTTCTTAGCTATGTCAAACTCATGACTTGACATACCTGATTCTTTCAGTATTTTCTTCATAGTAGATTCAACTCTCCTACTAGATTGCTTCTTTTCTCTCAAACTTATTGCAGAGTTGAAATTCTCTTCATAGGTTCCAAACCTATTTGCATGACCATCCAACTCACACTTTAACAGTCTATTCACATATCCTACTATTTTTGCTTCAGATAATTCATAGCCAAGAGGGTCTATGAATTCCATTCTAGGCTTAGCTGCTTCAATGTAGGTGAAATTAGTGTCTATCATAAAATAAATGTCATCTTTATGCTTTTCAACTAAGGATTGAGGAATCCTTGATTTGTTATTAACAATATTCTAAAAAGTCTTCAATACAAGCTTCACACTGTCATTGGCTTTATCAATTAGGTGCTTCATGTAGACAAAGTTTATTCTTTCCATTATGTTCACATTGTCACTCCAATCAACTATGCAAGGAAATCTTCTCAAAATATGGAAAAACATATAGGTTATCAGAGATGAAAACCTAAACTGTGTGTACTTAGCCTTCTTAATCTTTTCTAAGTTCTCCAATAACTGAATTTTCAAAATTTCACATAGGTCTACTTATTTCTTCTCAATACACATAAGATAAGCTACATGAACCATTCCTATAGCCATGTCATCTTCCTTGAACTACCATAGAATTTAGTTGTTAGGATCTTGCAAAGGTACCTAACATCATCTTGCTTAATTTTACTTATCGCAATTCCTCTACCAATATAACTAGATCCAGTGTTGTCTAAAACAATCTTTCTCATGTTCTTTTCATTCAGTGGAATCTCTCCAACTTTTGATAATCCAGTAACATCATGAATTAGGTCAACAGTTATATCAATAACTCTATCCTCCATCCAGAATTTCCCATTGTGGATTCTACTTAAAATGATCTTGGTACATTCCTCATCATTAAATTCTTCCTTCATGGAATAATTGATAATTTCATTGTTCTCTAGGTGCCCATAAGCTAGTTTAACTAACATGTCTTGATTATACAATTTCCTATAATCATCACTAAAATCTGCATCTCCCCTTTCAAACTTGCAACCTAAATATCCTTTAACATTCTCAATGTATAATACTCTGTCTGGTACGTATGATAGTGCTAGTCTATCATCAATTTCAGTTGGTTCTACTAGTTCTTTCTTAATATTAGGTCTATTCTTATCCTTAGCATTTATGGACCATAGAAATATCCATCTTACCAACTGATTAAAGATCAAAAAATACCTCAACTTTGCAAATCTAGGGTTTCGGTATGATCGTCACTACAAACTGCTTCCAAACTTCTTCAAATCATCCTCAACTCACTTTTTCTTCTTTCAAATCTCTTTTCAATCTCTTTGCAATCGTGATAACTTTGATTTCAACCTTATAACACTTCACATTAACTTGATCTGACATCGCATTCATTCATTTTGCCGCTAAAACCTCAAAAAGTTGATTCTGCAAACCTGCAACCATAAAACTTTTTGCGAACTTAAAAAACATGATATTTTCTTTTGCACACTTAACCATAGCATTAGTACAACATAAAAAACCTATATCTAACTGCACAAACTTAACTCATTCAAATTCCTAATCTACTTTAATCCTAAGTCCTAAACTATGAAAACTTACATAATTTAAGTACTTAAAGAAGGGTCAGGTAAAGATTCATCCTTTCCATTAGTTACATTACCTTCCTAACTACTTTCAGTGCTGAATATACCTCCTTGATCTGTGCCATTATCAAATTTTACTTCATCTTTATTGCTATAGCAACCTTTCTCTTTGTTTCCTTCATTTTCATTCCTTCTTGCATTGTTCCTAGGGTTAGGGTTATGATGATAACCTCCATTGTTCATTCTGCAAACTCTTGCTGAGTGTCCAAACTTGTTGCATATCTGACAAATGATTCCATTGTTTCCAAATCTCTGTCCTTGCTGTGACCTACAATTTCTAGCAATATGTCCTACTTTGTTGCATCTAAAACATACTACCACTTTTCTTTGAATCATTTCTTCAATAGATTTCTTATCTGCATTGTTAGTATTCCCGATCATTCTATCATAATTATTCAAAATTACTTTAGGTCTTCTACATTCGTTAGCTCTATGTCCAAAACTATGACAATTATAACAATGTCCATTAGGAGGTTTAAATTACTTACCTGTGCAATCTCTCTTCATGTGCCCAATAGTATTACAAGCAAAACATCTACCTTTGAATTCTCTTTGCATACCTTTAGATGATTCTTCCTATTTTGATTCTTTTTGCTTTGATTCTTCTTTTTCTCTAGGTGGTTCTTCTTTAGGTGGATCTTCCAATGTGTTCTCATCTAGCTTCATTTCCTCCACACTTTTAGATGTCTTCAGATTTGGCTTCTTACTTTCATGGTTTGTTCTAAACATACTAAATCCAAATCCAGTCCTATCAAAGAATGGTTCTTCAAAAGAAATTTGTTTTTTAGTCTTATCACTATTTGAATATAGCCTTTCAAGTTGTTGTTTAGATTGAATTAATTCACCTTTCATAATTTTATTATACTTCTCAAGTTCCACAGATTGCAATTTTACTTTTTCAGATTCGGATGTTTCCTTTTCAAGTCTTGATCTCAGATCTTCATTCTCAATTTTCAATTTTTTCATTATCAGATCTCAAATTTCCATCTTTCATACTAAGCTTCAGATTTACTATCTTCAGCTCATGCTTAAGGATCTCATTTTCTTTTTCTAATTCATCACAATCTTCAACAAGCACATCAAATTTCTTTTCAGATTTTAGATCGTCAATCTTACCTTTTAATTTGTCAATAGCATTCTTTGCATCTTCATATTTTCTTCTTAAGGAGTTTCTTTCATCAGTAAGCATATCAATCTGTTCAAGAGCTTCTTCAAGATTCTTCTGAAGTTGATCCATATCCATAGAGATCTTACTCAAGCTGCTAAGCTTTCCTTGAATGTTCCTTCTCTGAGTATCTGTGCTCTAATACCAATTGTTAGAAATAGGAAATACTGAGATGGGGGGGTGAATCAGTATTTCACAAACTTTTTCTTTTTCCCACTTATGGATATAATAGATTACTTTAGTGCATACAAAGATTATCAAGCTAATTAAAAACCATAGCATTAAATAGAAAGAACTCATAACACATGATATGTTCTCGAGGAAACCCTAGCCAAGGGAAAACCCTGGTGGGGATGGTACCCACAAAGATAACTAATCAAAAGTATCATGTTAGGGATATTGGACTCTATTAAGAGTCAATTTACAATATATAGTAGATCTGTCTTGGTTAAAGGACTTTAGGCCTTGTTAGAAGCCTTAACCCTGTTAGGAGTTAGATTACAAAACCTGATCACCAGCTGAGCTCATTGCCAAAATAGGTAATAAAAAATGTTTCTGACTATAGTATGGTATTGCTTACAACTTCGCATCAATAGCCTTTGGTGCTATCATAATATACAACTATTGCAAGTTATCTTTTTCTTTCTTTTTACACATCACACACTTTTTTTTTTTTACATTTCAAGTATGCCTAATATATGAGTTATTAGAGCTAATAAATTTATATGGTTGGCTTCCAAAATATTTATCCAAGAGTAAACATCTAGGATGTCATCCCTTCATAATGTTAAGTCATTATTTTGACAAGCAAAAATAATCCCTTAACTCTTTCGCTAATACTGTCTCTGAAACTGTTCTGTCTGCAAAAACTATCTTCAGTAAACTTTGAATAACTTCATCCGTATTACTCCAAAATTTATGTGCACTAAGATGGGGTATCCTCATACTCTTTAGAAGCTTTAGTTAACTATGCAAACAAAACTATTGCTCCAGTGGACGTCACCAATTAAATCTGCATCGGGTGCTCTGTCAGGATCACTGTATCCATACTTAGACAATTTCTTCCTTCAACTTGCCATACTTGCATTCCAGATTTAGTGCTCTCAATAGAGATCATATGTTGCCATAATGAAAACATCTATGCATCCACATTAGCCAAATTTCCAACATTAACTTGGTCACATAGACCTTCTTTTGATGGTTCAACACTTCACACACTCTACCCTGCTCTTACTGTCAACCATGAACCATGCTCAAACAATCACAAATGACTGCCTATAAATATCTTTCTTCTAAATGATATAATCAAGTCAGCCTATTAGAACCACCTTGAAATCATATTAGAGAAACCATAAAAAAATCCAATAATAATTGAGTTGGCTCTACTAAGCACGCAACACATTCTGGGATCTGTCCAATAAGATAATTGTAGATGCATGCTACACATTGTTGGCTCTACTAAAACAACTGTATCTTTCTCCTTAATATGAATTACTTCATGCACCCTTAACCAAACATCAACAACTTTTATCTAATCTTAAATCCAAGGGCACATATCCAAATGATAGGCAGAACCCTAGAACCAATAACATCTATGTCATCTCTTCTGAATAAACACATGAAACTATTATTTGTGAATAGCGACTGCATAACTTCACTTCTACTGATCATTAGACTTTGGTCCCAAAAATGTAACATCAATAACATGTCTTCATCACATGTCCAAGGGTGCAAGGCTCCATGATAACTATATGAACATCAATACTCAAAATACTGTCTATTACTCTATCATGAACACTGTAGATACAAACTGCAATATAATTGTCTGTACTAACAATCATCCTCTACGTTTATGATATCATGTTAATAAAATGTCCATGCTTCATATACTTGAGGCTTACTACATAGGTCATCTACAGATGCTAATTTCCATATATTTTCATCAATGACAAACATAGAGTCAGTACTAGCTTGCTGGCAAATCTCCAACATAAATTTTTTTATAAACTTCCAATAAAAGGTAGCCAATCAATGAAAGATCATGACTTATCCTAGATTTTTTAGTTTGGGCCAATTTATTATTTCCCTTTGAGATAACAAATCCAAGAAATATAAGTTCTTTCCATATGAATTTACACTTTTCCAAATTTATAGATATCTTGTTATAATGTAGCCTTTGGAGAACTTGATCCAAGTGTCTAATGTTCTCTCTAATAGTCCCACTAAAGATTAGGATGTCATCTAAATAGAACACCACAAAATTCCCTATAAAATTATGAAGCACTTCATTCATGAGTCTCATGAAAGTGCTAGGATAATTGCTAAGGCCAAATGGCATCATAAGGAATTAATATAACCCCTCAGTTGTCTTAAATGTAGTCTTACACTCATCTCCATGCCTTATTCTTATCTAATAGTAACCAGATTTAAGGTCGATTATAGAGAAATAACATGCTCCTCTAAGTTGATCTAGTAGATCCTTGATTCTGGGTATTGGGAATCTATATCTGAAAGTTATCTTATTAATTTCCCTAGAGTTAGTGCATAGTCCCCATTTTCCATCCTTTTTAGGGGCCAAAACACTCAGGACTACACAAGGGCTGAGACTCTTTTGTATGTGTCCTTTAGTCAACCACTCACTTAATTATTTAGTTACCTCTGCATTCTAATCAGGGGTGATCTTATATGATTCCATGTTGGGTAGGAAAGCACCAGCAATAAAGTATATTTGGTGACAAATGTCTCTTATAGGTGGGAGTTCATATGGTATGTCTCCTACAATAATACCTTTATACTTTTGTAGTAGTCTGTCTACTTTCGGTGGTACTTCTTTGTGTAGTATTTTGTCCTTATGTTTAAAGACTAAGGCATACCCTACCACTGAGTCTTGTATGGAATTAAGAATTTCTCATTGTCTTACAATCATAACCAACTATTCTTTTGGCTTCTCTTGTTGAAGATCAGGGAGAAGGAGCATATTGTATTTATGGCCATTCTCAGTGATTTGGTATTTGTTTGTGACTCCATCATGTTTTTCCTTTCGATCATACTTCCATGGATACCATAACAAAAGGTGACAGACATCCATATCTAAAACATCACAAATGACTCTATCCTTATAGTCTTTGATAGAAAAATCTACCCCAGCCTATTCATTTATGAGGGTCTATTATCCTTTTGTCAACCAAGATATATGGGTTGGGTTTTGGTGGGGTATCTTTTCCAATTCTAATTTATCTACCATCTTTCTAGATACAATATTTTAAGTAGAACTAGAATCAATTACTAACTTGCATACCTTTCCATGGATTTTATAGTTGGTCCTAAAAAGATTCTTCCTTCACAAAGGCTCCATCAGTAGGGGTACTTGGATTAAGGCCCTCTTCATCATGAGGGATACACCTTATTCTCTAGTATAGTCTCTTATAGTGTCACCATCATCTTATTACACTAGGTTGGCTATTCTTTCACCTTAGTTATTCTTCTTGTCTTTGTTTGGACACCTATTGGTGTAGTGACCTATCTGATTCTAGTTATAGCACCTAATCTACCCATTCTTTCTTCCTCCATTTCTACTTCTTCCTTGTCCTCTTATTCCTCTATATCCACCTCTTGAAATTTTTTATCCTTGGATGTTCTCCTTATTGGATTCTCCATCTGCTTTATTATTTTGTATTCCTCTTCCTCTAAAGTTTCCTCTTCCTCTATCATTCTTCTATTTTCCTCTACCCCTTTGTTCATTTCTCCTCTTCAACTTTTCTTCAACTTTGAATTCCAATTGATAGCATTGGTTCACTATGGTAGGGCTTTTCAAATTAAGTTCATCCTATATTAAGACCCTTAGTCCTTGCATATACTGAACAATCTTCACACATTCTAGTTTAGCAAGCTTGGATTCATTACCAATCTCTGAAATTGTTCAGTAGAAGTAGAGATATCCATCTCTCCATGTCTTAGACTCATCCTTCTTTTATGAAGTTGGACTTCATAATATTTAGGGATATAGGTTTTCCTAAGTAGGGACACAATCTTGTTCCAAGTGGTGACTAGATTCTTTCCATTCTTCACCTTGTCATCTTGAGTGAAAAGCCTTTGAGATTTGACTTAGAAATCTTCACCCTCTAGTTCTCAGGTATGTCTTCACAATCAAAGAAACTATTTATGGCATCTACCCAATCCATTTTAGCATCTGGGTCTATCTTCCCATTGTATGTAGGCAACTCAAGCATGGCATCCATGTTTCTCCCCTTTATATTGTCATGCCCAGAAATCCACTACTAGGTAGAACACGACATAGTTACCCTTATAAACAAAATGTTTCTTTTTGTTGTAAACTAAACTTAAACAATATGATATTCATAGGATTGAAACTAAAATACAAAAATATGATTAATTCCTTCATTAGAAAATAAAGAGCATTTAATAAATTAGAACTCTTTTCATATTTTCACAAGTTCATGTAACAACAACATATTTCCTTTAAAACAAGAAGCCTATTTCTAATAGGAATAGGAGATAAATGATGTTTAAAAATAAGAGTTTCTAATAAATTTTTATCTTACATTTCATTGTTTTATTTTTTATATGCTCATGTTAACATAGATTCTTTTACAGCATAATGGCTTCAAATAATATTTTTAGTACTAAAAAGGAGGCACCTAACTTCAAATGAGAAATACATATATTTACACCTCCTTATGCAAACATCATACTTTTTGAGAAGAACCTAACAAGGAGATTTTATCCTTTACATTTCTAAGAGGACCAAAACTCCTCCAACACAAGCATATCCCTCTTTACAATCTCTTCATAGAAATAAGATGCTTTAGGGACCTGCAAAAGAAAGCTTTGTAGGATGGCCATGGGAAGCTCACCTCCCATCCTAGGCCTCTGAGAGGCCACCCCCGAGCTAGGAGAACCAATGCTAACCCAAGTATGCATGAATCCAAATGAAACACATCCAAAAATATAATACACACATAATTACACCCTCCACAGGATAACTCAAGGAGCTCAAAATAAATCTTCCTAAGGGTGAAGGTGGACCAAGTACCTAATGGGAGACAAGGCTAGAGATGAAATGCAAGCCTTCAACAAGGAAATAACTCTTTTACACAAAATCAACATAATTTATCATTTCTTCCATACAAGAGCAACACAAATCCTCTTCACAACCAAAAAAAAATCAACCAAAAATGGCCAAAACCCTTATGACCCCAAAGCATATCAATGCTACTAGCCTACCATGGATCCAATAATACATGGTGCATCCCTCTCTCCCAAGTAGAGAGACTCTACATGAAGAGGGTTGTCACAATCCCTTCACCTGCAAGGCTACTCTTCCCTCCCAAGGGTGAGTATGGCCTTGAACAAAATCCCTTAAACAACACACATAACAACAAGAATATGCATGAATATTTTTACTTCACATAATAACACTGCATACTACAAATCAGCATACTATTAAGAACATACACTATGCAGCATAAACAAGAACAATCTTTCTTCATTCTTTCATGGAAGCCATAAGCAAGATAGAATAAAAGAGAAGTGTAAAGCTTGAGAGCTACCAACCTTGCCAAAAAAAGTTATGAAAATGAAAATTTAAGTAGAGCCCTTGCCTTTTTTCTTTCCCTTCCTTTTCTCCTAAATCCCTTAGTAGTCTCTAAAGTTAGAGAGTGGGTGATTGAGAAGAAAACTCTTCAATTTCCCCTCTATATTCAAAAAAATCCCATTCTTCCATCCTAGGAAGAAGTGTGAGCTCCTATTGGTCACTCTTCCCAAACCCTCACACATTACTAAAATAAAGGTTCTTTAAAAGATAGTGGCATGAAAATTTGACAAGGTTTGTCTTCCCAAAGCATGTGATCTTCCCAAGGTCATGCTTCCCATTATGATTTTCAGCCATCTTGGATAAGTAACTTGTTTGGAGGCTTCCCAAGGCCTAAATAAGGTATCCTATGGTCAAAAACTCCCCTAACCCATAGGTATATGAAGTGGGCTAGTAAAAAAAAGGTCAAACTCAACCCTAGGTGGCCATATAACCCTTCAAAAACCCCAGTTAAGATTACATACGAATTTCAATAGATAAGACTCCACCTTGGGCTCACAAACCAAGTGGTCCTCATGGGAAAAAGATCTAGGTACCTAGTGGAAAAGGTGGGTCCTCAAGCTTTCCAAGTGGACATGCCATAAAACATCATTTTCACCACAAGTGTGGAAATTGGCACTACATAACACATCACAACACACTTGGCAAGTCCACTTGTTAATCTCACAATTTAATGAATGCAAATGCAAATAAAATACACACCATACACTATATGAAGGAAAATACATTACAACAAGGTTTTTTCTCTTCAATAGATGTAACCTTGGCTTTACAAGATACACATAGGGGTTAGTCATGTTTCTCTAAAAAATTCCATGGCCATGATCCTGCACACTTAATTTAAACATCAGTAACCTCAAGAAGTATAGTCATAAAAATTCAAAATGCAGAATCAACATTATCAATAAAATTATCTACCACATGAGGTACATTCTTTTAGTATCTATAATCCTTCATCATAATTTTAATCATTCCTTTAAACATTACTTTCAAATGGACATAAGTAAATTCAATCAGAGAACATAATCTCATTAACTCATATGTGACACTAATCAATCCAGATCTATATAATTCATGATGTAGTTTTATCCAATTTACCTAAGCATTAATTTTTTTCAATTCTAAAATCATTTATATGGCATAAAATAAAGTTGAATGCACCGTAAAATGGTTGCCTATACTTTGGGCCCCCATTCAACAATTTATCAAATCCTTGAATCAATATTTTCAAAAATCAACATTTTATCAATTATATCAATTTCCTTGATCAAGTCCTATTTTATCATTTTTTATTATTTGCCTTGGGCTAACCATTTTATCCTAAAGTCTTTATTTATTAAAAGGAATATTTCCTCCCCTCTAAATAAATAAAAAGCCCTCACTTTTCCTCTTATCCTAAGTTGCACAAATAAAGCATTATTCTTATTTTATAAAAAGGGAATAAGCACTTTTTTGTCTCATATGGACACAAAAGTCAACTCTTATTTTCTCATTGGAGGATATTTGTGCACATGGATTTCTCCTCTTTGATGCTCCACCATTGATTAAATCTTTTGCCTCTTAGTCTCCATGGTCCATTCTTTCTCATTTCCTATAAAAGAAGAGCTCTTTTCCTCATTTGCATATCAATCTTTTATGCTAATGTTATGTTGCAAGTTTTTTAGGTCACTTTGGAGCTTTTGAAGATTTGGAGCATTCTTGGCTTTTGCATCTACATTCCATTCTTAGTTTCATTCATATATAGTAGCTTCATGTTTGTTCTTTCATAGTTTAGATTTCCTTTCAAGCTTTAGAGTAACTCATCTAGTTTAACTAGGAAGGCTTGGTAATGCTTGTACTTTCCTTTTCATAGCATAGCTTGTACTTTCATTTCCATAGCTTAGCTTGCACCTCTCATTTCTAGCTTGCATATTCATCTTAATCTAGTTTGCATTTGCATTTCATAGTGATTCTTGGGGATACTGGCATTCTTGCCCTTGTCTTCATTTGAATCTCTCATTGTGTAGTTGACTAGCAAGGTCATTAGCTTAATAACTCTAGCTGAGAGCAGATTTCAAATAATCTTGTAACTCCATGCATAAAGAGCTCTAGGTCACTTTCTAAGGTTTCCTATTCATGGATTCCCTTGGATATAATGACTTATTTAAGCACACTATTTAGTGTGTACACAAGTAACCAAATCATCAAGTAATTCCCATAATAATGTCCTAAAATTCATCAATATATTTCATCACCTAGCCTTTAACATTCACAAAAATTTACATTGCAACAATAATTCAAATTGTGATTAATAAGTTTCCTAAACAACTCATATCAGCATATTGTGTGTGTGAATTTTGTACCTAGTTGTAGACACAACACTTCAGTAAAACATTAGAGGTTAGCAAAAACCTATCTCTACAAGTAATTGAACCTATGCTAACCAGGCAATTTATTGCCTTCTAGTAGGTGCGAGTATGATGTTCTCATATTGAAATCGAGATAAGTGACAATGCAAAACTTAAAAGAAGGATTTAAAATAGTGAAAGCAATGAAATATGAATGCGAATTAATCTATTTTTTTCTAATTTTTGATGCAATAGGATGAAAAACTATATGAATCTAAGCTATAGTGTATGAAATTGAGTTTGAATGTAGATTTAATCTAACAAATGCTATGAATGCATATAAAAATCTATGATATGAAACTATGAATGCTCAAAAGAATAAATGAAAATCTGACAATAGCCTTGATTTGTAAAAGATTGATTCTTCAGTCATGAATTCACTTGAGTGAGGATGCAATTTCCAGGTGTTGATTGTGAAGAGCCAAGCCTTGATTTTATAGAAATCTAGGGCTTTGAGGATGCAAGAGAAAAGCCATAAATCACTCTTGATAAACTCAGGTTGATTTTTGAGGTAACAAGAAATTAAGAATATTTAACTCATAAAATCATGCAAAAGCATTTTTTATCTCAAAATAGAGCTTTAGTTCTCTTTTTCAACTCATCATCAAATGTTGAGTTTTAGAAAGTTTAAAAATTGAAAATAATAGTTGTTTTAAAGTTGAATGCTTTTTTGATTGTGCATGATTTAATATGAATTAATTTAATAAATGAAGTGATTTATTTTCCACTTAACTAATTTTTAAATTAAAACAATTGATTTATGGGTAAATCAATTATTAAATCAAAGTTTTATTCAAAAACTATATTATTAAATATTGACAATTGGCTTTAATTAATTAAATAGAATTTAATCAATTAATCATAAGATTTTTGATTTATTATCAAAATTAAATAATATAATTTAGGAATAAATATAATAAAATGTAATTAAATATTTAGAATATTCAATTAATCAAACTTTAGGATAAATAGGATTTATCACCAAATAATTATTAAATTAAGAATAATTATGATAAATTAGGAATATTTTTAGGAATATTCCCCGATGCAGAATTTAGATAAAATCAATTAGGATTCGATAATGTGCATATGTGCCTTAGGTTAGGACTTTGATGTTGATTTCATTTGAATTGAAGATGTAGGAGGTTAATGAACTTGTAGCCCATTTTTGGGGTATTACATTTTGCCCCTCTTTGAATTACTGTGCAAAGCGCAGTGGTTCAAAGAATAGTCTGTGTATGATAAAGATGTTGAGATTGATTTCCAAGATGAACCAATTTTGAGACAGAAACTAATTGAAAGATTGGAAAAAGATGTCGACCTAGGTCTAGGATGACCAGGAATTGAGATGATGCTAGCTATATCAGCAATGAACTGGTGATTATGAAAAAGTGCCAAAAATGCCTGATTTTGAACCTTATGATTACAAAGAAGTGATTGACCGATTCCAGACCTAAATTTCCTTGTACGAATCATATCGGTATCACATCCTAAACCCATCAGTTACAAAGAACCAAAGAAATAACACTAATGAACTGATGGTTACAAAAATATGATACAATTTACAAGATAGATTTAGGATACCAGATTGATATGGATCTTAATGAATCTGATATGCCCCAAGCAATGATAGATTTTCCCCAAGTGAAGAGGACTTTGAATGAGTCAGCAACTAGACATGGTTTTTGTCTTCATTATTGAGAAAATATTGATTACAGATTTAGATTTATAGACTTGAATGATGTGCAATACCATCCCCACGTCGGGATTAAAATTGAAATCTGATAAGAAAAGTTAGCATTGAATGGTTTAGAAGCATGTTAATTGATTTGAGAAGTGGTTATTCACGTTCGAGAATGCATTCTACATCGCTAAGATGTCCTATAGACTAAGTTTGACTAGGTGAAACCATGAGTTGACCATGGTTGACCAAGTTGAAATTTTGATAGTTTGATGTAAGATAGTCAATTAAGTTGAATACTAGATTTTTGTGATGATTGAAGGTCGATTATGCAAGTAGTTAATAATATGAATGATCTTAGATTTTGATTTTGATCCCGAAAAAGGATTCTACTTGCTATTTCATTGGAGGAACCTTCATACAACACTCAGTCCTTGTGTCATGTTTAGTATTTTTGGTTTTCAAGAATCATTTAAGTGTTCAAGCAATTTGTGAGATTGTGAAAACTGCAAAATCAAATGCAGAATGAAATGCAAACCTAGGACCCAAGACCTAGTCACTGATCATGTGTCGATTCATTGTCATCATTGAACTTTTAGGTAATGAAATAAATCAATACAATGCCCACTAGTTATGAAACCATAGACATATGAATATTTATTTGTATGCGCAAGAATCAATACAACACCCACTTGTTAGACAACCATAGACATATGAATATTGATTTTATTTTCAAAATGTTAGATTAGATATAACCACCAAGGCACAAACACCAGGATGACCTGAATATCATGTCCATTTTGATATAGCAATTTGTATAAGCATTAGAACATAAACATCATGATGACCTAAATACGCCTTGCATTCAAACACATCAAATAGTCAAGAGATCATTCTAAATCTAGTGTGAATTACCTGTAGTGACCCTTTATTGTTCACATCCTTAGTCAAGATCACATTTCATAGTAGGAGAAAGAACTCACTCAAAAAGACAATAATTAGATCAAACTTCTTTGAATTTTCTGGGTATCAATGGTTGAGGTATGCATGGCCATCCGATTCGAGATAGAGGCTCTTATAGATGGACACTATTTCAATCCAGAATTTCCAAAGTTGTTAGATTTCACATACAAGCAAAAGACAAAGAAAAGATTATGCCCCCAATCATCACTCACTAAATCCTGTAAAGAACATCATTGAAGAGCTCAAATGACACAATATGCAAAAATCTCAATGCGAATCAGTAAACATACAAGGAGATAAAAGCATGTAAAAAGCATAGATTGTTTTCAGTTTGTGTTGATGTTTGATTGCGTTGTTGTAGATGCAAAATCCTTTTTAGAGAGGAGACTGATTGACTGACTCGGATAAAGCTTCAAAGAACTCTGACTGGATATGACTCATCTAAGATGTACTAGAGGCCATAGGATATGACATTAATTTCCCCCAAGTTTGAAACATTGATAGGATGCAGACGTTGGAGCTGATTGGTGTACCAATTGACTTATTGAAACAAGGATATATATAGACTAAAGAAGACTGAAAGCTAGGAAAGACCAAGATTGTGATGATAGATGGAGTATTTTGAAGTAAGTGGCACCCATTTGCCAAGTTTTCACCATCTTGATAGAGATTCTATTTTTTCTACCAAGGCACCTGTTTCTAGGTTTTTGCCAAGGCACTTTTTCTTTTTCTCATTTTTTTGTATTTTTCATTTTTCCAAATTTTTTGATATTTTTGGCATTTTTTAATTTTTTTGTGATACATCAAGGCACCTATTGCTAGGTTTTCACCAAGATGTTCATTTTTTCAAGACTTTTTCCAATTTTTATAATTTTTTCAGAATATTTTACCATAGACTGAATGCCTTAGGCGTATAATTTCTTCAGATGGAGAATGTTGATTGGTTCTCAGAGCTATTCTCCTTTAGTCATTGAGAGTTGATAGGCACCAGAGCCAAAAGTAGTAGTGATTACAAAGGGACCTAGCCAGTTGGGTTCAAACTTCCCCTTTCCCTCTCTATGTGATTGATTTTTAGGATTCTTTCTCAAGACTAGATTGCCAACCTAAAATTCTCTGTGTCTAAATTTCTTGTTGTAGCCTCTAGACATCCTCTTCTGATATACTCTGAGATGATCATACATTGCTTGTCTGTGCTCATCTAGTAGTTCAAGTTCTTTCAACCTAGACACTCTATAGTCATAATCAATTACTAGACCATGCATTCTGATTATTAGTGATGGGATTTCAACCTCAAGAGGCAATACCGCTTCAGACCCATAAACTAAAGTGAAAGGTGTAGCCCTAGTAGGCATTCTAATACTTGTTTTGTAGGCCCAAAGAGCTAGATTGATCATGAGATGTCAGTCTCTTCCTATTTTATTAATTGTATGGTGCAAGATTTTCAATAGATTCTTTTTTGAAGCCTCTGCTTGTCCATTCCCTTGAGGATAGTAGATAGATGACCAATATTGTGTAATCTTCAATTTGGCACATAAATTATTCAAGTCTTTGTTCTTAAATTGTCCACCATTATTTGTGATTATAGAGTGTGGAATACCATACCAACATATGATGTAGTTTAGAATGAACATAGAAATTTTCTTGTTGGTTGTTTGATTCAAGGGGATTGCTTCTACCCATTTTGTAAAATAGTCTATAGCTATAATAATGTTGGTATGCCCATTAGAAGAATGAGCATGTATGGATTCTATAAGATCAAATTCCCATTGATGAAAAGGCCATTGTGTAGTGAAGGGGATTAGATCTCTCCCTGGAGCATGAATTAAGTTGCTATACACTTGGCACTTTTGTTAGAATTTAAAGGATAAACCAAGGTATCCTATTGTATTCATCATCTAGTCCAAGTGGGAGGACATGTCATATTTGTAATTTCCTTTATTAAGGAAAATAGATATTCCTCCTTATGAGGAATCCTACACTTGTCTCACACACTAGTGAAATGTGGCCTACATAAAAATGGGAGTTACAATGTAACTCCTTTCTCAAATCTCTATTAAGAGATGGCTTTGTTATCTCTATTGAGCCTTCTAAGGTTGTCATTAGTACCAAAGGCATGAATAGATATCGGTCAGTTATGTACAATGAGCTAATCGGTAACATAAAGAAGAACAAACTAGTTAGTAAAGCATGTACACAGAGTAGTAGATAGTTTATCGAGTACCAGCAAACACTGACACTGACAGACAGTAAACATCGAGCATCACAGTACGCACCGATCAATATACACAGTGTTTACTAAGGATCATAGGAAATGACATAGTATTAAAAAATGACACATTCTTCTATGCAAATGGTTACAATGGTTTGTAAAATGTTTTACCAAGATTGAGGAACATTTAATGTAATGATATTCATTAAATACAATGTATATCTTTTCTAATAGATGATCTAGGTTATCATTATACATCGTAGATTTTGGGATTATGATTATAGTATGTAACCTAATTATGTTAATGTTGCCCAAAATTTCCCTCTCATCCATTTTTGGCCACATCACTATTTTCCAAGCTTTTATGCTCAAGTGTCAAAAATCTCTATTTTTTTCTGCCTTTTAATGTCGAGATTTTAGTGTGTTTTCTACTCAAGTATCGAAACCCCAGTGTGTTTTTGACCTCCTCTCTACAGGCTCAAAATGTTTCTGCCTTTTGGTCCAAAAATTTGGTGTGTTTTTTACCTCCGCTCTAAAAATTTAGTGTGTTTTAGACTTTTTCTTGAAAAACTTCTGTGTTTTCGACCCCTTCTACACTTTACACTTCTCTGGCATCTGCATTTTTCCCTAAGTGTGCAACTCCGATGGGCAGGTGGTAGTGCCTAAAGTCATGCCAGTGCAGATAAAGATCTGACAACTCTCACATGATCGCATGGGATCTTCTGATCCCATGAGATCATATGACAACCATTGATGCGGTATCAGTAAGGGATCTTCGGTAGTCAATTTTTGATGGTCAACTCCAAGCAGTAATGGTCATCAGTTAGCATCACGTAGTCGGTCGCATGATCGCAAGGGCCTTCCTAGCCACATGCGATCATGCAACAAATGGTAAGTAGTCAGGCAAGGATCAGTGGACTTTAGTTGTGGTTGGTGGCTAACCCCTTAAGATTAGTCGCATGATCGCATGGGCTCTTCCAAGCCCATGTGACCA
Source organism: Chamaecyparis obtusa (assembly GCA_027943335.1). Classification (NCBI taxonomy): domain Eukaryota; kingdom Viridiplantae; phylum Streptophyta; class Pinopsida; order Cupressales; family Cupressaceae; genus Chamaecyparis; species Chamaecyparis obtusa. The sequence continues at coordinate 48,999 of BSBK01013497.1, read as the reverse complement.
TGCGAAAAACCGTCAACATCTTTCGGTGGGTTCTAGTGGTGACGAGTGTGGTCTTTGGGTATCATCATGTGACAAACCATCAATTGTTGGCAAGGATTTTGGTGGGCCTTCTTGTCAATGGAGCTATGGCTTAATAAGATGAGCAGCTGGTGCAAGATCTCAAAGAATATTTGGGAGCCATGTGATCTTGCACCTACCGTTAGATGGGAATCTAAAATTTGAGTGGGTCCATGTCAAGCGTTGCTGAGGTATTGCTGATGAAGTGGCCGGGATGAATAGAGGGATGACATGTGGCAGAGTGGGCCAGAGGTTGGTAAGCGGAGCATGGTTGTGTGACTAAAGGGTTTCACATGGTTGCCAAGTGAGCCTAAGGTTAAGAAAAAGATTACGTGACTTTACGACTACAAAGAGGATGAACCCAAGGTGGGCCTAGGGTTAGGATATATCTAGTGACTCAGCGATTGAAGGGTATCTCACATTCACCAGACTTAATCAGGGTCAGCTAAAGTATCAAATGATTTTGTAATAAGAGGAAATTTGAACCTGAGGTGAGCTGGGGTTAGTTTTGTAGTGTGGTCTGGTGGATTTTCTAAGCGTTGTCGCATGATTGCATAAAGGCCTTTCAGCGCATGCGATCATGTGACCGCTGGCTTTTCAAGGTAGTATGGTCGTGGGTCCAGCCATGTGGTTAGCTCCTATTGGGCCACATGGTGAGTTTGGAAAGTATGATGGCCGGTGGTCGATGAAGCTTGGTAGGTGGTGGATTTAGTGAGACTGAGGTGTCATTTTATGGGAAGAGCAATAGTTTTTCAAAATTGTCGCATGATCACATAAAGGCCTTTCAGCTCATGCGATCATGTGACCGTTAACATTTTCAAAGGGCAAGGAAAATTTTTAAAGATTGTCACATGATCGTATAAAGGCCTTTTGGTTCATGTGATCATGTGACCAGGTTCATTTCAAAGGTAGAGTGACCCTTTTTTTTAACTTTCTTTTTAGGGAGTTTTGTGTGGGTAGCTAGAATTAATGTTTCCAAAGGCTTATAGCTAGGAATGTTTGTAGAGATCTTTTTGGTGCCATTTGGAGTCCTTTCCAGTATGGGATTGGATTTGGACATTCATGATAGAGTCCATCTTGCAAAGAGGTAGATAGACGAAGTTTTTGTTGACAGGTTGATCAATTTAGGGATGGACATGCAAGAAAGATATCTGATATGTTGAGATATTTTGAAGAGAACATTTTTTATCATAAGTAACTGATTTTAGGTATGATTATTATAATGCAGATCTATGTAGCCCTAATTCAGAGATATTTTGATTCTTGCCTGCATGCAGAGATGTATATAATTTGTTTTTGGAGCTTCTATAGTTCATATTTTATATTTTGTAAAAAGGGAAAGTCTTTCCTTGGAGAACTATCTATAGCATTTTTTCTCTCTAGTTTCCCACATCTTGTAAGTTTTCACTAATGAATTCAAATATTGCAAAGCATTCTGTGGCATTCTTGTTGTCCTCATGCCTTCTTCTCTAAGTTTGTCTCTTATTGGATCAAAGTGTCTGCATGATTTCAATGATATCTTAGTTTCCCCTGATTCCTCTTACTTTCTATAGCTATGTGTGTTATTTTTTTTTGATCTAATTTAGATGTTTTGTGGGTATATTTCAGCCCCTAATAGTCTTGTCTCAATCCTACGCCAAGCTATAGGAGTGAATGTCTATTTGTAGGTTATGGATTGATGTCTAAATCCTGAGAGCCTTGTTGTTGTGAAAGAATCTTTCTCTTTCCCTGAACAACCTCTTTGTTTGTAGACCCTTGCATGAAACACTCATGCAAGCCTATTTAGCAAGTTGTAATCTCTTAGACCTATTTCAATCACTGGTTTCATCCCTCTATACTGAGATCCAAACCCTAGTTTTGGTGCATCACCTAGTAGGATAGATTTTCTTTCTATTATTTCCCTTTCCATGCACTCCTTCTATACCTTTCCCCTCAGAGTTTACTTTCTTGTTAAGAGCAAATCAGGGTGATTATCCAAGAGGAACCAGCCTAGAATTTGGAGGTCTCATCTCGGTTAGCAAAAGGTCCCACAACCTTGAGATGATTCCCTTGTTATACTGAGTTATCAAGACTATGAGAGCTTGAACTAAGGGTGCAAATTTAGTGTATAACATTTCTGGCATGCCTGGTGGGACAACAAATAAGTTCATTTGTTGAAGATTATGTTATCTCTGATATACAGATTGCATAATACAGACCTTTAGAGGTTGTTCTATCAAGTATATCTGGTGACTCCACTATTTTCAAAGACTTGGGCCAACCTTGTTTTAGGTTTATGAGAAAGATAGAGACTAGAAGCTCAAAGCCTGCTGAATTTTTAGAGTTGCCCTTGAAAAGAAGCTACAAAGGTAGGTCAACTCAGAGAGAATCTCCTGTAAGAAGAGTCCAATCCACACCTCTTGATACTTCAGAGAGGAGACCTTTCCTTTTTCATTTTAGAAGAAGAGACAGATCTCTGACTAGAGATCTAGAAGAAGAAGATCCAAATCTAGCAAATACAGCTCATATAGTTGTTGATCTTCAGGTTACACCTCCTACAATGGCTAGAAATTTCTCCTTTGCACCTTTCAATCAAGGGAGCCCCTTAGATTTTGTAGTACATCATGATGTGCCCTTGGTGGCATTAAAGAGCATACCTGATTTCATAGGGGAGGGACATACAACAACCTTTGAGCACATGAGAGATGTGACCACCGTTTGCAGCATACACAACATTACTCAAGAGGATGTGGCCACCAAATTATTAGTAGTATCTCTGAAAGGTAAGGCTCTAGAGTGGCTTAGAACTTTAACTATTGGTTCTATTACTTCATGGGATGAATTAGGGGATGCATTAAGCAAGCATTTTGAGGATAAATCAGATAATTTGTCTCTAGTTAAGAAATTAACAACTATAAAGAGAGACCCTCAAGAGCAAATGATAGACTATAATAGTAGATTCCTTAAAACATGGAATAGAATCCTAGTCTTTGTAAGGCCATTAGCTGACCATGCCTTCCTGTACTACTTGCAAAGTCTAAATAAATAAATTTCTGTCATGATCCAGTCTATGGGTGGTACCACTTTACCCCAAGCCTTTGACACTACTTTCAGGGTTGAAAATTGTTTGATCCAAGTAGGAAGGATAGAGAGAAGGCCTCCCATGCCTATCTTCCCTAGTCTTCAACCCATTGCACCTGCACAAGTACCCCCATTTACCCCTATTCCCACAATATTAGCACCTTAAGCTAGTACCAGTGGTCAGGAATATGCTGCAACAAATTTCTCCCAAGGGTTACAAGAGGTGATGAGTAGTCAACAAAATAATATATAGGAAATGGAAAACTTGCTGCAGACTCTAACCAAAGAGGTCACAAACTTGAAGAAACAAAACCAAGGCATTAGGCCACCCTTCCAATCACAAGGCCAAGGTCCTAATCAGTAATACCAAAATCAAGGACAGCCTTATCAACAAAATAGACTACCATACCAAGGAGGCTATCAAGGGCAAAGACAAAATTTTAATCAAAGACCATTCCAACCATATAACCCTACACCTCTTAATTCTGTAAATCCAGTCAGGGATATGGTTCCTAGTCAAAATAATATAGCCATGGATAATGAATGGTGTGTCCCTTACAATCAGCCCCATAATCAGGCTATGTGTTCTAATGGATGGATGAACCAAACACTAATGGTTCAAAATGCTTCACAAGCTTAAATAGAATCTCCTTCTAGTGGGACAACTCCTCAACAAGAAACACAAGAGAATGAAACTGCTCTTTTCAATTGGGAGCAACTAGATTTCAATGGAGTCAATGATGAAGTTTCTTTTGTTGCCTACAAAAGAGCAAAGAGAAGAGCCCAAGACATGGAGGAAGCAAATTCTAGTACTAAGGCCACTACATCTATAGAGCCACTATAGCAAGTTACCCCTTTCACATCCAAGGAGACCCCTGTCATCACAAGAAAAGAAGGCCAAGTTCCAAAGGAGGTGGAACCCCTCACAGTAAAAGCACAACAAAGAGTACACACTATGGCACCTTATAATATTGTAGACAACATGAAGAAGGTGAATGTCACCATGTCTATGTGGGACTCTTTGTCTATTCCAAGACAACCTCAAATTTTGGAAAAGGCCATGAGAGAGGCAGCAAATCCTCAACCTGCAAAAGAAACTGCAAAACCAGTGTTGGTCAACACTGATCAAGAAAAGGAGACTCCAACTAGCAAGTCCAAGGCCAATACCATGCAAGGTAGGAATTTAAATCCACCTCCCTTTTACGTATCTTTAATTATTGGGAAATCTTTAGTGCATAATTGTATGGTAGATAGTGGAGCTACTAGCACTGTAATGCCCAAGAAAGTGGTTGATCAATTAGGACTCAAATATGAACCCTTCCAAAAGAAGGTTACACAACTTGATGGATCCTCAGTTGGTACTATAAGTGTGGCCAAAGATACCAGTCTAATTCTCCATGCTAGTCCTAATTGTTCCATTCTCCTTGACATATATATCATAGATCTTCCTGCATTATTTGCCATATGTCTCTCAAGAGAGTTCAAAGCCAAGATAGGAGGTTATCTTTCTTCTGACTAGTCTCACATGCTCTTTCATACAAGGTATGGTACCAAAGTCACCATTAAATCAGAAGCCTTAGCAATACATCATATAGAGCCATATGTGTCCAATTCCATCAATACTAATTGCCCTATATTTGATGACAATGATTTCCCAACCACTAGTGAAGCAAGCACCAAAATAGAAAATATCCCTAATATTCTCCTAGATGAAAGAACCTCAGAGATCCAAGAGAGTCTTGTTTGGGATTTTGGTTTGGGGAGTTATCTGATTCAAAAAAGTGGAGCCATAGAACCAAGCCTTCTCAAAGAATACACTGATTTGGATAATTAGGATAGTCAGGTCTGGGAACTATTTTTTGATGGAGCTAGAAGTAGACATGGTTTTGGTGTAGGTTCTATGCTGGTGTCCCCAAAGGGAGAAAGGTATTATACTACCTTTAGATTTAGTTTTTCCTACACCAGCAACACTACAAAGTATGAAAGTCTGGTTAATGGACTAGAATGGGCTAGAAAAAGAGGGCTTAAAGCGTTAAAAGTATATGGTGATAGTGAACTTGTTGTCAGCCAAGTAAGACAGATGAGTGCAACCAAAAATGATGTCATGAAAGCATACAAACATAGATTTTGGGATGCAATTGAAGATTTCCATGCTTTCAATATCATTACTATCCCTAGAAAATTAAATCAAAATGCCAATAGGTTAGCTACCATTGGATCTCAATTTGACATCCCCAATAACATTTCAAAAGAAACAGATCAGCAACACATCAAAATTATTGTTAGACCTTCAATTCCTAATAATAATATTAATTGGAAAGTGTTTGACAATGATGAACAAATTTTGTAGTTCTTGTTTGAAGAAGATGTCTTTTCAAGGCACAATCAAACGAGGTTATCATAGAACTATGGTGATCAAGTGATACAACTTAGATCCAACAAGATGCCTAAAGGTCTTGTCACCTTAGAGACTATCTTCAACAAGGATGATGAAGTCAAGAAAAATAAAGCTGGTCTGGTAGTCCAACAGGAACATTGTGCTGAATTAGAGTTGGAACCAGGTAAGAGCCTACAATTTGGAAAAGTAAACACTATTTCAAAAAAGCAAGATTACACTAAATTATTTAGAGAATTCAGTGATGTTTTTGCATGGGGATGTTTTGATCCTACCCTCACTTAGCACACTATTGAATTAGAGCTTAATGCTAAACCAGTAAGCCAAAAACAAAGGCCTATTAATCCCAAGCTTGAACCACTTATGCATAAGGAAGTACTCAAACTAATAGAAAGTGGCATCATCTATCCCATCGAACATACTAGTTGTGTTTCCAACCTTGTTCCTGTCAGGAAAAAGAATGGGGAGCTGAGGTTATGTGTTGATTTTAGGGATCTAAATAGAGCCTCATTAAAAGACCGCCATCCACTACCCTCGATGGAAAAAATTCTACAATGTGTCTCTAGATATGAGAGATTCTCATTGTTGGATGGCTATTCAGGATACAATCAAATCTTAGTGAAAGAAGAGGATGAATATAAGACTCCATTTACAACCAAGTGGGAGACCATGGCATATCATAAGATGCCCTTTGGTTTTTCAAATGCAGGTGCTACATTTCAAAAGGCAATGGATATGGCCTTTAAGGGCCTTATGTACAAGTTTGTGTTGTTCTACCTAGATGACATAACTATCTACTCAAAGCATGTAGTAGACCACATCAGGCATTTGAGGTAGATTTTTGAAAGATGCAAAGAGTTTGGGATATCCCTTGATCCCAAGAAATGTGTGTTTGCAGTCCATGAAGGAAAACTATTGGGATATATAGTATGCAAAGAGGGAATTACAGTGGATCCTGAGAGAATTGCAGCCATCTTAGAACTACCATTACCACATAACAAGAAAGGTCTCCAATCTTTCATAGGAAAGATTAACTTTGTTAGGAGATTCTTGCCTAACATTGCAGAGTTAATCAAGCCTTTGACAGCCATGTTGAGGAAGGGTTCATCCTTCAGTTGGACCAAAGAAGGAAAGGTTAACTTCTAGGCTATTAAAGAAGCCTTAATAGAAGCTCCTGCTCTCCTAAACCCAAATTTTAGTAAGGATTTTATCCTTTATGCTTATGGGGGTCATGATGCCATATCTGCAATGTTGACTCAAGAAAATGCTAAAGAATTGGAGCAGCCTATTGCTTTCTTCAGAAAAGGTTTAGAAGAGTGTGAACAAAGATACTCTTTTGTAGAAAAGCATGTTCTTGTTGTGGTAAAGAGCCTCAAAAAATTCAGACATTTGTTGACCCATAACAAGGTGCATTTGATGGTTACTCATCCAAGTGTGAAAGAATTTTTTCTTTCTAAGGACCTAAATGAAAAAAGAGCTGGTTGGATCACTAGGGTGATGGAATATGACATAGATATTCAGATTACCAAACTAGTTAGAGGAAGAGGTCTTTGTGAGCATCTAGTAGAAGACAAAAGTTCAAAGAAATTGGAATACATAGATGGATCTATGGTGGCACATTCTACAGGAGAGCAAGCCATGAAAACTAGCTGGTTGCCTAATATGATCAATTATCTGAAGATAGGATAATGTCCTATAGGCCTAGATTCAGAAAAAAGGAGGTATTAAAGGTTACAATCTATTCCTTTTGTGCTGATAGATGAAATTATTTTTAGAAATGATCACAATGGTGTCCTTCTAAGATGCATACATTCAGAAAGGGTTGTAGATGTCTTATTTGAGTTTCATGACAGGGCTTCTAGTGGCCATTTCTCTCCTAGGACTACAACTTTTAAGATCATGAGGGCTGGATACTATTGGCCATCTATCTTCAAAGATAGTCATGATTATGTTAGACAATGCATCAAATGTGCTATTTTTGCAGGGAAAGAAAGATTTGCAACTCTGCCCCTACAGCCAGTCAAAACAAAGCAGCCCTTCATGAAATGGGGTATAGATTTCATTGGCATGATTAACCCTCCATCCAGTGCAGGACACAAGTGGATAATCACTGCAACTGATTACTTCACTAGGTGGATAGAAGCAGTTGCTTTAAAAGAAGCTAATGAGAGTTTTGTTTTAAGTTTTTATGATGACATCATTCATAGATTTGGCATTCCAGATTCTATAGTTTCAGACAATGCATTAGCATTTACAGGCCTCAAAGTCTTAGAGTGGGCAGTTAAGAAGGGCATCTATGTGAATACAAGTTCCAATTACTATCCTTAGGGGAATGGTTTGGCAGAATCAACAAATAAGAATTTGATTAGAATAATCAAAAAGACCCTGCAAGATAGTCAGAGAGACTGGCATACTAAAATAAAATCTACCTTGTGGTTAGATAGAATTACTCCAAAGAAAATCATTGGTAATTCCCCATACATGTTGGTGTATGGTAGAGAGGCTAAGTTATCTATTTCAACTAAATTACCAGCTTTGGATTTGGCCACTCAGTATGCCTTGTTTGAAGAAAGTGATCATATGCAAATCAGATATGCCTAGTTGATGGAGCTAGAAGAGATCAGAGATAAATCAATGCAAGATATGGCATTCCATCAAAGTCAAACAAAGAGAAGCTTTCATAAAAGAGCTAGGGTCAGAAACTTCAAAATCAGACATGTAGTTCTCAAATGGGATGAGTTCAGATCAAAACCTAGCAAGCACACAAAGTTTGATTCCTTTTGGGGTGGGCCATTTGTTATAACAGAGTGCAGAGGATCCAATGCTTTTCAGCTTTTAACCCTTGAAGGAGCTACCTTGCCAATCTCAGTGAACAGTTTCCACTTGAAGCCTTGTTATGAGGTTAATCCCTCTCTGTAGGTCCTTCTTATAAATCCTTGTAAATATTTTTCCTGCTTTCTTCTAGCTTTCTAGTTTAGTTTTTCCTTGGTTTCCAAGAAGTGCGCGTGTATAGGTTTATCTTTCTGGTTCAGTTTTTGTCTTTGAAAGTTTTATGCTCAAAAGAAATGACCTCATGCCCAAAGAATTTTTTCAAGGCTACTGGTCTATGTCTAGTAGGCTGACATCCTGCAGAGGTCACCAAAATGTCACCCAAAATTTTCCTCTTGTTCATTTTCAGCCACAGCCCTGTTTTCCAAGCTTTTATGCTCAAGTGTCAAAAATCTCTATGTTTTTTGCCTTTTAATGTTGAGATTTCAGTGTGTTTTCTACTCAAGTATTGAAAACCCAGTGTGTTTTTTACCTCCTCTCTGCAGACTTAGAATGTTTCTGCCTTTTGGTTTGAAAATTTGGTGTGTTTTTGACCTCCACTCTAAAAATTTAGTGTTTTTTTGACCTTCACTCAAAAACATTCTATGTTTTCAACCCCTTCTACACTTTACACTTCTCTGGCATCTACATTTTTCCCTAAGTGTGCAACTCCGACGGGCGGGTCCTAGTGCCTAAAGCCATGCCAGTGCAGAGAAAGATCTAACGGCTGTCACATGATCACATGGGATCTTTCAATCCCATCAGATCATATGACAATCATTGATGTGGTGTCAGGAAGGGATCTTTGGTAGTCATTTTTCAGTGGTCAACTCCAAGTGGTAATGGTCATTAGTTAGCATCACACAGTTGGTCGCATGATTGCACGGGCCTTCCTAGCCGCATGTGATCATGTGACAAATGGTAAGTAGTTAGGCAAGGATCAAAAAAATTTAGTGGTGGTTGGTGGCTAACCCCTTATGATTAGTCACATGATTGCATGAGCTCTTCTGAGCCCATGCGACCATGTGACAAACCATCAATATCTTTCGGTAGGTTTTGGTGGTGACAAGTACAGTCTTTGGGTAGCATCATGCGACAAACCATCAACTATTAGGAAGGATTTTGGTGGGCCCACTTGTCAGTGGAGCTATGGCTTAATAAGATGAGCATCTAGTGCAAGATCTCAAAGAATATTTGGGAGCCATGTGATCTTGTGCCTACCGTTAAATGGGAATCTAAAATTTGAGTGGGTCTGTGCCAAGGGTTGCTGAGGTATTGCTGATGAAGTGGCTGGGATGAATAGAGGGATGACATGTGGTAGAGTGGGCTAGAGGTTGGTAAGCAGAGTGTGGTTGCACAATTGAAGGGTTTCACATGGTTGCCAAGTGAGCCCGAGGTTAAGAAAAAGATTGCGCCACTTTGCGACTGCATAGAGGATGAACCCAAGGTTAGGATATATCTAGCAACTCAGCGACTGAAGGGTATCTCACATTTTCCAGACTTAACCAGGGTTAGCTAAAGTATTAAATGATTTCATGACAAGAGGAAATTTGAACCTGAGGTGAGCTGGGGTTAGTTTTGCAGTGTGGTCTTGCGGATTTTCTAAGGGTTGTCCCATGATCGCATAAAGGCCTTTTGGCACATGCGATCATGTGACCGCTGGCTTTTCAAGGTAGTATGGTCGTGGGTCTAGCCATGTGGTTGGCTCTTGTTGGGCCATGTGGTGAGTTTGGCAAGTATGATGGTTGGTGGTCAATAAAGCTTGGCAGGTGGCAGATTTAGTGAGCCCGAGGTGTCATTTTATGTGAAGAGCAACAATTTTTCAAAATTGTTGCATGATCACATAAAGGCCTTTCGGCTCATGCAATCATGCGACCGTTAACATTTTCAAAGGGTAAGGAAAATTTTTAAAGCTTGTCACATGATCACATAAAGGCCTTTTGGCTCATGTGATCATGCGACCAGGTTCATTTCAAAGGTAGTGTGACCCTTTTTTTTAGCTTTCTTCTGAGGGAGTTTTGTGCGGGTAGCTGGAATTAATGTTTCCAAAGGCTTATAGCTGGGAATGTTTGTAGAGATTTTTTGGGCACCATTTGGAGTCCGGATCAAATTTGGACATTCATGACAGAGTCTAGCTTGCAAAGAGGTAGATAGATGAAGTTTTTTGTCGACAGGTTGCTCAATTCAGGGATGGACATGCAGGAAAGATATCTGATCTGTTGAGATATTTTGAAGAGCACATTTTTTATCAGAAGTAACCAATTTTAGGGATGATTATTATAATGTAGATCTATGTAGCCCTAATTCAGAGATATTTTGATTCCTACCTGCATGTAGAGATGTATATAATTTGTTTTTGGAGCTTCTCTAGTTCATATTTTACATTTTGTAAAAAGGGAAAGTCTTTCCTTGGAGAACTATTTGTAGCTTTTTTTCTCTCTAGTTTCCCACATCTTGTAAGTTTTCATTAATGAATTCAAATATTGCAAATCATTCTGTGGCATTCTTGTTTTCCTCATGCCTTCTTGTTTGAATTTGTCTCTTATTGTATCAAAGTGTATGCATGATTTCAATGATATCTTAGTTTCCCCTGATTACTCTTACTTTTTGTAGCTGTGTGTGTTATTTTGTTTTGATTTGATTTAGATGTTTTGTGGGTATATTTCAGCCCCTAACAGTCTTGTCTCAATCCTACACCAAGCTATAGGAGTGAATGTCTATTTGCAGGTTATGGATTGATGTCTAAATCTTGAGAGCCTTGTTGTTGTGAAAGAATCTTTCTCTTTCCCTGAACAATCTCTTTTGTTTGCAGACCCTTCCATGAAACACTCATGCAAGCCTATTCAGAAAGTTGTAATCTCCTAGACCTATTTCTATCACTGGTTTCATCCCTCTATACTGATATCCAAACCCTAGTTTCGGTGCATCACCTAGTAGGATAGATTTTCTTTCTGTTATTTCCCTTTCCATGCACTCCTTCTATCCCTTTCCCCTCAAAGTTTACTTTCCTGTTAAAAGAAAATCAAGGTGATTATCCAAGAGGAACCAACCTAGAATCTAGATGTCTCATCTTGGTTAGCAAAAGGTCCCACGACCTTGAGATGATTCCCTTGTTATACTGAGTTATCAAGACTACAAGAGCTTGAACTAAGGGTGCAAATTTAGTGTATAATAGTTAAAGTGGAAAAAATAGAACACTATATATTTATGTGTTCGTATCATTTTTGAAAAAAAGAGTTGATATATGAATCATAGAGCACTTGAAGCACTTTTCCTATCTTCAAGTCTATTAGTTTATAGAACGAAACCGAGCATCGTAGAATTTAGTTTGAGCAAAATTAGCAGATGCTACTAAGTAGATTTAGAGTAGAGATTCATCACAAGTAAGGTGAAATTTTTATTAGAGCTTATAGATCTGTAATAGATAATTGAGTGTCAAACAAGCAGATAAATACCTATTGCTTTCTAACAATTGTAATAGATCTTTTGGATAAAATCCCTTAACATAGTAGACTTAATAGTCTTATGTAAATCTCTTTACTGAGTACACACTTCATTAGTGTTGCTAAAATCCTATAACTAGGTAGATCTAGCTAATCTAACATGTCACTCCTAATAGGGTGAGATCACCAGAAGTGATCAAAACTTGTAGCCCTAACAAGAAAACCTTTTCTATTTGCAGTAGTGAAGAAATTGTGGGTGTCATCCCCACCGTAGTACAAGGGTTTCTGCATTACAAAAATACTCATGTCATGCGATTGTGTTATGAATTTCATGTTGTTTACTTACTTATGTTAAGTGGGTAAATGATTCATGCAATTATATTCAACATATATTGGTCGGTTATCACTATTTACCTTATTAGATCTGAAAGGTTTTGCAAGTAAATTTTCTAAAGACACTAATTCATCCCTCCCCTCTCAGTATCTATCTCTCCTAATTCCAACAATTGGTATCAGAGCAAGTTCTCTTATTGAACAGTTTAACCACTGAAGGGTAAAGATCTAAGTCATGGAGAGATACAAGCTTGACAAGACTATTGAGAATCAAAAGATACAAATGCAAATGTGTGTGGAATAGTATAAGCAAGCGAAGGAAGGACTGAGGAAATTACTAGATGAAAGGAAGAATCTAGCAAGACTATAGAATGAGATTGGTTATCATGAAGAACCTATTAATGACATATTCAAACATGCTGGATCTAGTTCTGGAAGCATCTCCGATCGATCTGAAAGCATAATCTCTGATCTATCTAAAAAGAATCAATATTTAACTGATCAAGTGAAAGCACTACAAATCAGTCAAGAATCTTAGATGGTAAGAATGATAGAAACAATGAACAAAGAAAATCAAGCTAAGAAAGAAAGAAATCTAGCAACCGATGACCAAAGATAGATGAGTGAACAACTTCAAACTAAATAAAGTGAAATACAAAGACTCACTAATCGACATTTTCAAGTAACTAATCAAGTGATGACTGTGAATCAAGAAGTAAACCGAGTGAATGCAAAATTGTCAAGGAAACTACAACATGTTGCAAGACTCAGAGAAGAAAATGAGAAGCTGAGAAATGAAGTGAAAAATCAACAGTAGCAAAATGAAATGAAGAAACTTGCTGAGGATAGTTCCAAGCAGATTGATGACTTCTTAACTAATCAAAGAAGATTTGGGAGCAAATTTGATATAGGCTACATCGGTGAAGGAGAAACATCACAAAAAGCTGAAAAATCCAACATCAGTCAAAATTAGAAACCTAAAGTGTTGACATGTTATCATTGTGGCAAACCGGGACATACATCCAATGTGTGCAGAAGCAAAGTACAAGGTAAACCTCCTATTAGTCCTAAGTTTAAAGGATATTATTATTACTATGGAAAGTTTGGACATCCTTCTTATGAGTGTAGAGCTAAGAAAAATGATCTTGTTAATAATACTACTTTGGAGAAAATATGCTATACGTGTAATAAGCCTGGACATATTACACGAGACTACAAGGCAAAAATGAAGCAAGTCTGGACACCTAAGGAGAAACCACAACGTAGACCATATCAACCAAAGAGATAAGGTAACTCTTATGTTTTGGAGTATAATACATGGACTAACTATGTTGTATGTGGTAGATATGGACACATTGCAGCAAACTATTATAGAAAGAGTTGGATTGGACAATCAAGAAATTGGACAAACACTAGGATGGCATGTATGCACTACCATAAGGTCGGTCATTTAAGAAAGAACTACAGAGACCAAGCACCAGATGAGAACCATATATTTGAAAGTAAATACACTATTGCTAATATCACAAAGTTAAGGAACACTATGTGGAAGAAGGCATCTAATGAGAATACAGAGTCAAGTAATGTTGTCAGTGAAACCTTGTCCACTAGATTGGGTGACATCGGTACCTCCACTTAAAGTGAAATAGGTATGTATGGGAATGATATTTCAAAAGTTCACATTTTTCATATAGTTCCTTATGCATAATGCTTTTATACCAAATCAGCATGAATAAAGATGCACTATGGTTTAGTTTTCATGAGGTAACAATGTTATGCAGTCAGTAAAAGAGAGACCGAGAGTTGGTTACCCATCGATAATCACTATCTAAGGTTAACCAAGCATATGTATCAACCGATGAAGAAATGTATGTTAACTGAGTGGATGAAAGTTTTAGTAATCACCAAGCTAACATCTATGTCATACCAAAAGTTAAATGGAGCATTTATTACATAAAAGTTTGAGTGGGAACATCGAAAGTCTATAAATACATGGGAACAGAGTTCATTTCTATAATGCCATTTTGAAGAGCGGAGAATTTCAAAGAGTAGAGTTTGAGCTAAAGGATTTTCTAAAGGATTCAAGGCTACGCCAGATCAAACTAACATCACTCTTCATGACACCAAGTAAGTTTATTTGTGATCAAACACTTCCTACTCTGTTGCTTGCCGAAACCCTAGAATCAATTTATGGCATCGACATCATCTGCAAACAAAACTCAAAGTGTTGAAGAGGAAGTTAACCTAATAGTTAGGTTAAATTTTGTTGAACCAAAGTTTAAACCACATCCTAAGGTCATAACATAGATAAATAAAATGGGTGCATTTTAAAGTATACCAGATAGGGTTTTATTGACAGAAGATGTTAGGTCTTATATTCACTGCAAAATTGAAGAAGTTGGGGACTTTGAAATAATTGCAGCATATCAAGCACTTTGTGTCCCCGATGGAAAAATGAAATCAGACTACTAGAAGATTAAGGAATCAAGTTTATTGTATTTTACACACCTACCACAATCATTTAAATTATATTGGATCATAATCATTCTAAGTAGATATCATGATGACAAGTTCTGGCTGGATAAACCGATTGAGGTCACCAAGAAAGTAATCAGTAGGGTTACTAGGCTCCCTACTACCGACAAAGCTAAGGCTTTCCAAAGTTCATCATGATCAGATGTTGGGAAGTACATTGGAGCACAATGCGATGGTCAGGCATTAAAGATTTCAACTAACAAGGACCTAGTAGTAAAATTTGTAGCACATGCGATTGGGTACAAGCTATTTCAATTGAGCAGACTCAATAGCATACCCTGCAGCGCAGTAGACATGGCACACAAGATTGTAGTGAAAGGTCACCAAATTGATCTTGCTGAGGTACTATTACATCAACTCCAAGAGAATATGAATACTATTAGGAAAAATAAATCTAACACATGTAAGTACTGATCTCTACTTGCATGCATATTCTTCTATTTGCAAAAGTTTATGCCTGGCACCGGTAAAGTAAACTGGATACCGGATGTACCGATAAAAAAGTAGATTGGTGAAATGATGAAAAAGTTAGGAGACAATTTGAATGTAGATTTTAATGCTTACTTCACTAAATTTTAAATGCAAAAGAGAAGCAAATTCTGAGGGAATTAGTACAGAAATTTGAATATGACATGTTTTTTGGTAGACACCGATTACACCATGATAAAAATAGTTGAGCCTAGGATAAAATGGTTGGCACCAATGGGATATGATATCAATCATGATTTCACACTAAAATCTATTAATGCACTACTTGCAGTACCTAAGGATCCCATAGCCACTAGGTTCAGAGTATATGAAGAAGCTAAATCTAGGATATCTACTAATATTGAAATCGGTAAAATTCATAGAAAGGTAAAGAAAATGAAGAAGGATCTCACTACTAAATATGGAGACAAGTTATGAGAAAATGAAGGTCATCTATAGTTAGCTGACAAACCATATTATAGTGAGGAGACTGAGTCAGACAAAGAAGTAGATCCTACATAGGTTCCTCCACCTGAAATTCCTACAAAGGTGCAATCACCAATACATGAAGGTATGAAGACACATTTGTCAACTGTAGCACAACCTACTAAGAAAGAAGAACCAATAAAATTCACAAAAAGAAGAGTAGCTACACTAACGAAGAAATATATAAAGAGAAAGAACAAAATAGTAGCTAAGGCACCGAAGAAAAAGAGGAAATACATAAGAAATAAGGAAGATTTAGAGGATATAGAGACAAAGGATGATATGAATCAATTCAAAGTGGTTAGTAGAAAGACCAAAATAGTAGATGAAGTCATTGAGGACATAATTGAACATGGAAACCTCATAGATCCTTTGCTAGATAGATTTGACAAAATGACAAAAGAAGATCAAACTAAAATTGAAGAGGCTGTCATCCAAATGATGATAAAGTTTAAGAAAGTTCCAATGGAGTTTGCATGTGCATTTCCAAAGAAATTGGATGATATAATTACTGAGAAATGGGCTATTGCATTAGACACCAAGAAGACAAAGAGAGAACGCTCTCTAGTTTGGGTAGCCACATACTTAAGCTTTGGGCAAGTCAATGAATACTTGACCAAGTACCAAGAAAACTTTATGATCAAGAATAGAGCCTTAATGATCATGGATGAAAATGTAGCAAATATGGATGTCACTATAGATTCTATATGGACATCAATTCTTAAAGTAGAAGAAAAAGCTGAGCAACAAGCATTTTTAAACCTGTCTAAGAAGAGACAAAATTATAAGGGCAAAGACATTTACATTAATGAAGGACCAAAAAAGAAATCAAAAAGTATTGGTGTATCAGTTACCGAGGCAATCAATATCACCAAGGATAAGGAAGAAATAAAAGTTTCACAGGATGCACGAGATAAATTTGAAATCCAACTGGAAAATAAAACTGACGATGATGTACTCATTATAGACATCACACATTGTGATCCTGATGACCAAGATGATGTAGATGTAAATATTTCACCAAACATAGATGAAGCACAAGACACTACCAATCTATTTACATCTCTACCAAGTGAACTTCCTATACTTGCCAAAGCAGTAGAAATTCTTTCCCAAGTACAACCCAAGAAAAACAAAGATAAAACTGGAGATCAACACATAGAACAACCTATAGAGATAAATGAGCCTACACATACAGAGGCATCTTCCACCAAACCAAAGGAAAAGATGACTCAAAAGAAAAAAAAGAACCATAGGCAACCAAGGTGATTCCACCAAACACCACAACTGAGACTCCCACTACAACAACTGAGGCCACCACTACCAAGGATTAGAAGAAGGAAGATCAAGTGAAAATAGGGAAGGACACTCTAAAGATTGGAGATAGATCCATTGTGATCATAGAGAAGAAATTACCCCTAGCACAAAAGAAGAAGAAAGGAAAAGAGCCGATCACCCTAGATGAAGTGATTATTTTACTTGAGTGTGACCCAAGGACCCTAAGCCCTGAGGAATTGAGTAAATATGGGTAATTATGTTCATGAAAGGTAGTGCAAGAGAAGCTAAAGCAAGAGCACAAAACAAAAGAATTACTAAATGATGTGTGGGATATCCTCCAACACATAGTACCTGAGATACACATTGAGGAGGATATACCAATTATAGATCAACTTGCTACACTTGCAAAGAAGATCAATGCCCCAGACACCGATGTAGATAAAAGAATTGATAATAGGGAAGAATCCAAAATATAGCACAAATTAGCAGAGAAAATCAGCCAAGAAGTGGCAATACTTAAGGTCAAATTATCTGAGGTAATTACTGACAAAACATCCATCACCTAGACAATTTGTCAATACTTATTGAAGCTATGTACTCTAGACACCTTCACTATTGAAGTCGGTGAAAAGATGAAAGGTTTAGAAGTATAAATACAGTTGAGTACCAATGTAGCTAGCACCGAGCCACATGCTTTCCTAAAGCATATTCACCGAGTTTAGGAACTCTGATGGTTGATAGAAGATTTAAAGAAAAAAGAAGCTCACTTAACATATCAGGTTACTAAGTTGCAGACCAAACTCATTCCATACATGAAGATTTTTGAAGCCCACATTGTCAAAACTGACCTATTAGCTGCAACACCAAAAATTTTGGTGTTAGAAAATATCTTTGACATGCATGCACAAGTCTGTCTTGAGCACATTGCTCTCACCAACATGAAAGAGGAATGGGAAAACCTCTTGGAATCACTGAAGAAAACCCATCAGTTAATTTTTGATAAGTTGTAACTATACTACATCAAATTTTGTATTTGGCATTACTATCAAAAAGGGGGAAAACAATGTATTAGATGTTATTATATTAGATGTTATTATGCTATGCCAAATATTATGTACATGGATGCTATGTATACTATATTACCGGGACCATGCACTGAGGGGGAGTACTTCATACTTTGAAATTTTTTGATGTGTATATGTATATGGTGGAGATATAAGGAAATATAAGTCACATAGAGATTTTTGTCTTTATACATTCTATTTTTTGATACTAATGCCAAAGGGGGAGATTGTTATCTCTATTGAGCCTTCTAAGGTTGTCATTAGTACCAAAGCTATGAATAAATATTGATCAGTTACGTACAATGAGCTAATCAGTAACATAAAGCATAACAGACTAGTCAGTAAAGCATATACACCAAGCAATAGACAGTTTATCGAGTACCAGCAAACACTGACACCGATAGATAGTAAACACTGAGCATCGCAGTACACACTGATCGGCTTACATAGTGTTTACTGTGGATCATAGGAAATGACATAGTATTTAGGAATGATACATTCTTCTATGCAAATAGTTACAACAGTTTGTAAAACATTATACCAAGATCAAGGAACATTTAATGTAATGATATTCATTAAATACAATGTATATCTTTTGTAATAGATGATCTAGGTTATCATTGTACATCATAGATCTTAGGGTTATGATTATAGTATGTAACCTAATTGTGTTAAAGTGGCAAAAATAGAACACTATATATTTATGTGTTCACATCATTTTTGAAAAATGAGCTGATATATGAATCACAGAGCACTTGAAGAACTTTGGCTATCTTCAAGTCTATCAGTTTACAGAACAAAACTGAGCATAGTAGAATTCAGTTTGAGCAGAATTAGCAGAGGCTACTGAGTAGATTCAAAGAAAAGATTCATCACAAGTAAGGTGAAATTATTATCAGAGTTTATAGATCTGTAACAAACAATTGAGTTTCAAACAAGAAGATAAATACCTATTGCTTTCTGACAATTGTAATAGAGTTTTTGGATAAAATCTCTTAACAAAGTAGACTTAATAGTCTTATGTAAATATCTTTAGCGAGTGCACACTTCATTAGTGTTGCTAAAATACTATAACTAGGTAGATCTAGCTAATCTAACATGTCACTTCTAATAGGGTGAGATCACCAGAAGTGATCAAAACTTGTAGCCCTAACGGGAAATCCTTTTCTATCTACAATAGTGAAGAATTTGTGGGTGTCATCCCCACCATAGTTTTTACCTTCTTACAAGGGTTTTTGCATTACCAAAATACTGGTGTCATGTGATTGTGTTATGTATTTCATGTTGTTTACTTACTTATGTTAAGTGGATAAATGATTCATGAAATTATATTCAAGTTATATTGGTCGGTTATCACTGTTTACAGTATTAGATCTTAAAGGTTTTGCGCGTAAAGTTTTTGAAGACATTGATTCACCCCTCCCCTCTCAGTATCTATCTCTCCTAATTCCAACAGGCTCTCCTTCTCTCAACATATGAGATACTTCTTCTTCTTGATTATTTTTTATGAGCTATGCTCTCTCTCTCTCTCTCTCTCTCATTCTTAGGCATTTTTTCCACTTTCATTATATCACGGGGGTTTTTTTATGCTTTTCCCCCTTCAAAATATTGCCTCGTTGTTGCTTCTTTCTTTGGTGAATGCTCCTAGAATTGTGATTATTCATGGTAAATCTCCTTATTCCTAGCTCAAAATGTTAAACAATTTCCTACCTCTCTTATTTTGATTATTATTTTAACATTTTGTCAAAGCAGGTTGATTTAATCATGTTTTGAGTGTGTAGGTGAAGGAGCTACCATATCTTGGAGCACTCCAATACCAGAGACTCTTGAGAGAGTTTATTGCTAGTATATTTTTTTTTTACTAATCTATTTAAGAGAGAAAAAAATAAAAAAAAAATTTATACTAGTTTATTATTTTGGTACATACTAATTTCTATTATTTATAATTCTAGCTTAGTTTATAATTTTAATCTCTATTTTTTTTCTTATTTTCTTAACTTTTTTAAAAAAGGTTTATTCTAATCTCATTTATTTTTGTTGGTTTTATTTAGTTTTTAATCATTGTTTCTTAATTTAGGTTAGATGCATGTATAGAATATATTTCAAATTTTCTATCATTGTTTCAAAAGTTTTGGTTACATATGTCTGTTTAAAATCATCATAGTTGCTATTCCTATTGCATGTGTATTTTGCTTTGGTGACTTTCCTTGCAGGCAAGCTCTTACTAATTATCCTATTCTGCAGTGTATCCATTTTTTCATCTCTTGAGGGCTTTAGGAATGTTATGAAATCTTATTGAAATCTTTAGAGTAAAGTGTGAAATCTGGGAGGCTTGAATATAGTAAATGCAATAATATTGCACATTTCAACATTGAAAATATTCAAATCTATTTGTAATCCTTACATTGTTTCTCTACATTTCTATTTTCTATTTTGTTGATTCTCTATTTTGGTGAAAATATCACTCAAACCCTTATCCTCTTTCAAACCATTTTTGTAAACCATTTGAGAAGAAGTTTTTTTTAAAAAGGCTTTATCGCTTTTTTGTTTCAATCAATGAAATTCCATCTAGATTGCTTTCAATTTCTTTCCTTTCTATTATTTATATAAAGGATTCTAAATTTTAGAGCAAAATGGAGATTTCTTCCTACAGATTGGAGTGCTAATTTTATTTTTTTTCAGCTTCATTCTCTGTTCTCTTTATATATCTGTTTGTTCCTCATCTCTGTAATTTTTTTTTTGATTACGTCCTGTGCATGCTACTTTTTCTCTATGGTAGAGTAGGTAGCAAGTTTTTAGAACAAAGGAGAATTCAAAATCACAAAACCCACATCAAAATCCAACATAGAACTACAAGCAATCAAACACACACACCCTATCAATCCTTTGCAGGAAATACACACTGAGCAACTCAGAAGTTCCCCTTCCTTTAAGCCCTACAGATTCGAACCCACAACTTTCCTTAGCCTTCCATTTTTCCTTTTCATCTCTACCATCACCTTGTTGTTCTCTATTTTGTACATTGTACATGCACGCTATGACGCCAAACTAGAATGCCTAGACTCTGTTTAAAAAGTGAGTGGTGGTAAATTTCCCTTTGGTGATTCATTTAGCTTATCCTTGATGCATGCACCTTTTTTTGTTTCTCCTTTCTTCATTCTGCAAATCTCAGTTATTTAGTTATTTTCCTTGTTTGCTTGCCTTTGTTACTAGCAAAGAGTCATGTAGAGCTAATAACTTGTTAATCATTATTAGTTAATGGTTCTCATTTATAGTTCTATAGTTTTTGTTTATTTGGTTAACATTTAATATTTATTTTTAGTCATCGGTTCTTTATTAATTTGAAAAGAACCAACCCATTTAAGTACATTTAGTTTGCATCAATCTATGTGTTGTTTATGTGATTTTTCCTGCAAGAGCTATTGAATAACATAAATCTAGGAGGTGTGGCCACCACCCTTCACTCAGATGTGCATGTTGACACCGCTAAAACATTGGTGGCCTAGTAGCAAAATAGGCTCAAACACCTTATAGCACAAGATCTCTGGCTCAACCATCTTCATCAAACACCTATGAGTAACCCTCTTTTTGGTGGTCATTGAAATCCCTTCTCCCCTCACCAAATTTAAGTTCATAAATCACTAGATCTCCTGGGCTTGGGTTTGCATATTTTTATTTTCCCCAGTGTCTCTTCTCTGATCAAAATATTTCCATTTAGGGCTGAGGTGATCCTCCACCTCTGCCTCACTCTATTCACTACCTTGCCTATCAGTTTTCCATCCCTATCATCACCTCTGGACTAAATCTCCATTTGGCACCCTTCATTACTGTTCTGAGATCGACCTACTTTTTTTTTCTATTTATTAAGTTATTATTTGTGCTTTGTTGTATTATTTTGTTATTATGTGTGATGCGTTGTTTATTCTCGATTGTTTTTGTGTTCTGGTTTGTTTTTGACCTACTATTTATTGTTCTATTGCATGCATCTTTGTTTTATCATAATCTTCTATCACTGGCAATATTTGTTAATCACTTCAAAAAAAATAAAAATTTGTATCACTAGGAGCTTAGATTCATATATGTCTTCTATGCTCGACTAAGTTCTTGTCGTAGCATAAAACTCTAGTTTTTTTACTTGCTTTTATGCATTGGAACATGCATGAATCGATAATTGTTGTTCAATCTTCCTTCTAATTTTTTTCCCTCTCTTTTATTAATTGTACTTGCTTCATATCAGCTTATCCCAACATTTCTTTGCAAGGGTCTCACCTTCAATATTAATGTTTCCTTTCTGTTCATTTAATCTTTTTTACAGTTTTTTTTTCCTTTACATTTTATATACAGTTTATATTATAATTCTAACTCATATTTATCTTCTAGTCTATTCTTTATGTAGCAGTTGTAAGAGAACATTTTTTTCATATTGAGATATTTACATTGCTAGTGTATATATTTTTTGTTCAATTTCCTTTGTAATTTTTGTTTCATCATGTTTACATCAATGTCAAAATTTAAACTCACTAGTTCCAATTATTCTATTTGGAGGCCTCACATGTCTAATTTTCCAAAATCTTGACACCTTTCGGATATTGTGTCTTCACCAAATTTGATACCAACATCCACCACTCCTTAGGCTGACCAGGATTCCTGGCAGTTGAAAGATGAGGAAGCATTTCATCTAATTGGATTCTCATTAAATCTATATTTATATCATCTTATCTTAGATTGTACTGTGGCTCATCAAGCTTGGCATGTCTTTGAGAACACATTTCAAACTTACGAGAAACCTTTTCCCCTTATTAATCAAGCAAATCAAAACTCTACACCGCATTGTGACTTTATGTATCCTTTAAATGATTTTCCTATTTGGGATGACCCATGTGATGATGTTTTCTTTGGAGATGATCCCCTCACTTCCTATTTTCCTCATAGAGATAACATGTTATAGGTTGATGATGTTTTGTATACTTATTCTACTTTAGAACAAGAAGAAGCAATTAATAATACATTTATCAATGTCACCTTGCCCTTATGTATTACAGGAGATTATGTTCCTATTTTCTCCAAAGTAGATCATGAATTTCATGATACTCAAATGGTTATTATGGAGGACCAACCTCCTTCCCTAAACTCTAATCATCTTGATGATATTATTGATGGTGATTGTCCTATTTCTATTCTTTATTATGTATCTAGTAATGAATCCATTTGGTTTACAAAACCTCTTTATGATGAAATTACATTTGATGATTCACATTCAACTCCTACTGATTTATTTTTAGGAGGAAATCCCAATAATGGGATATCCCCTCATGGTTCTTGTTTTTTTGTAGATTCAAGTGATATTTCTTGCACAAGTAACAATGAACAATCTCATAATTTACTTAAATATTTGGGCCTATATCCACATACACCAGCACTCTTACATTAGGAAAATCAAAGGAATCCTATTTCAAGATCCAAGCATTTATCATTTCACCATCACCTCATATCAACACAAAGTGAAGAAAAATAAGTTTTCCTCCTCTACTACAAGAAGCATAATCTAGTTGTAGATTTTTGTAATAACCCAAGTAAAGATTAAAGGGGGGTGTTAGAATTTAATCTTTCCTTGGTAAATTATGTATTTAAAGGATAAACCAAGGTATCCTATTGTATTTGTCCTCTAGTCCAAGTGGGAGGACCTGTCATATTTTTAATTTCCTTTATTAAGGAAAATAGATATTCCTCCTTATGAGGTATCCTACACTTGTCTCACACACTAGTGAATTGTGGCATACACAGAAATGGGAGTTACAATGTAACTCCTTTCTCACATCTCTATTAAGAGATGGCTTTCCTTCTCTCAACTTATGAGATACTTCTTCTTCTTGATTATTTTGTATGAGCTAAGCTCTCTGTCTCTGTCTCTGTCTCTCTGTCTCTCTGTCTCTCTCTCATTCTTAGACATTTTTGCCACTTTCATTATATCACGGGGGTTTTTTATGCTTTTCCCACTTCAAAATATTGTCTCCTTGTTGCTTCTTTCTTTGGTGAATGCTCCTAGAATTGTGATTATTCATGGTAAATATCCATATTCCTAGCTCAAAGCATTAAACAATTTCCTGTCTCTCTTATTTTGATTATTATTTTAACAAATTTTGATAGTTCTGAGCAAACTTGATAGACTCTTTCTCCATTTCCAGCCAATAGTACCCAACCCTAATAAGTTTTCGGGCTAGTGTTAACCATTCAAGTGTGACCCACAAATACCATCATGGACTTCCTCTAACACACATTAAGACTCTTCCTATTCTAAACATCTAAGTAGTGTACCATCTAGAACTCATTTGTATAGATCATGACCAATGATGACATATTAGGAGGCATTATAGATAAGGTATCTCTTTTCATGATCGTTAAAGGTATCAGGAATGATTTGGTCTTTGAGATAGGATAATAGGTTTTTATATCAGGATGAATCATGACCCACAATAGTGCAGATCATACGGGTATCAAGGGATTCATATGCAGGATAAGATAGTGCTTCCACTAGGAACTCTTAGCGTAGCTCATGTTCAGGCTACTGTAATAAAGTAGATAATGTTGCCATTGCATCGACAGCCTTATTCTTTGTTCTAGGTATTTGCTCAAATGTGATAGATATGAAATATTTCTTTAGATCATCTACCATTCTCTTGTATGGAACAATATTTTCTTCCTATGTTTGGTATACACCATTGAATTGATGGATTACAAGTTGTGAGTCTCCCTAAATGTGTAGTTCTATTACTCTCCACTAAATTGCTATTTTCATACCATTTAAAAGGGCTTCATATTCAACAAAATTGTTTGTACAAGGGAACTTTAATTTGAATGCTTTGGGTATTGAGTACCCTTGAGGAGTGATAAAGAAAATGCCTACTCCAAATTCATTCTATGTATAGGAGCCATCAAAGAATAATTTCCATTCTCTAGAAGAAAGATTCATGATAGAGGAATCTAGAAATTCCATTTGCATTGGTGTGTCATCAAACAAAGGTGCATCTACTAATTGATCAGCAATAACTTGGCCTTTAATAGTTTTTCTTTCAACATGTTCAATTCCAAATTCACTTAAGAGCATGACCCATTTGGCTAATCTACCTGTGAGGGAAGCTTTTCTTAGCAGGTACTTTAGTGGATCGATCTTAGCTACTAAATGTGTGGTATGAGCCAACATATAATGTCTTAGTTTTTGTGATGCAAAGATCACATCTAGACAAGCCTTTTCAATCATAGAGTAGTTTTTTTTTGTATGCCACCAATGTTATACTAATATAATATATGGCTCTTTCCTTATTGTTCTCATCATGTTGTGCAAGAAATGCCCCCAGTGATGTATCTGTAGTAGAGACATACAAGATCAATGACTTCCCTTGAATAGGATGCATCAAGATAGGAGGATTTGATAGATATTTCTTGATATGGTTAAAGTTCTCACATTCTTCACTCCATGCAAAATTCACACCTTTATGTAATGTATTTGTAAAAGGTTGTGATATGTCTGCTAGTTGAGATAGGAAGCATCTAATAGATTGAACTCTCCCTTGCAATGTTATCATTTGACTGATGTTCTTGGGAGTTTGCATCTCCATGATAGCTTTAACTTTAGCTGGATCTACTTCAATTCCTTTCTTTGAAAAAATGTAGCCTAAAAGATTTCCAAAAGTGACACCAAAAGCACACTTCTAATGCAAGAGCATCTTGGGTGTAAGAGCAATCTTGCATCACCCAAAAATATTTCTATTTTTGTATTCAATAAGGGCTATCTTGTGCAGAGCTGCTATTTATGGAAACTCGCTATTTTTAGTAAGTTTGTCATCTAATCTCAGAATGTTCTGATTTGTTCCTTGGAGGTTCATTTTGGTCATATCAGCCAGGCAATAAAGTTCCATTGATAGATCAAGTCTAGCTTTGAAGATATTGAAGATTTTTGGTATTGGCAATAGGGTACAAAAACTTTGAACTCAATTTTGAAGGCTTTAGAGGCCCCAGATGAGATCAAATTTTGGGCTAAATGAAGCTTGCTTGATTTAGGTTTTGTAGAGCTCCTTACACCCTTTCCAAAATGGGGTTATAATAGTCAATCGGGTCAACGGGTGATGAGTTATGGTCTCCGGAAGTTAGGTCACCTGAAATGACGGAAAATGATTTTCCTTCAAAAATTTTGTTTGGGT
Source organism: Chamaecyparis obtusa (assembly GCA_027943335.1). NCBI lineage: Eukaryota > Viridiplantae > Streptophyta > Pinopsida > Cupressales > Cupressaceae > Chamaecyparis > Chamaecyparis obtusa. Next base: position 22,874 of record BSBK01013497.1, on the reverse strand, counting down.
TTCAAAATTTATTTTGAGCTGACTTTGATGTAATAAATTGAAAAATAAATAATTCTAAGTTTGGTCAGCCTTATTGGCTAAAATTCTAGAACCTTCCCAAGCGGTGGAAAATTGCCTATATAGGGAAGGCTGTAGTGTTGTCTTAGGCAGTCAAGACAATTCTGGGTAGTAGATTTGGGTATTGATTTGAGGCTTTGTCCTATAGAATATTGTAAGGGAATGCTCATGTGGCTTGCATATTGTAATTCAGAAAGTTTATAATTCCACATTTGTGGAGATAATAAGAGGCTAATATTCTTGCATATTGTTGTTGTTTCTCTATTTTTGTTATATGTTTGTGGTATTAAGGGGAGCACCCTTCATCAAGTGGTATCAAAGTAGGTTTTCTTGAGTGTGTAAATAGATCGCCAACTATGAGGCAGTTTGCACCAGGACCATGGTTAGGGTTTTAGCATGCATTGCAAAAATGCCTCCATGAAAGGAATGTGGTGGAAGAGCTGGTGTTGTAACACCTGAGGTTAGAGCCTTCCAGAGACAAGTGTGAGTAGTACAAGAAGAGATTCACAAAGGAATGAATCTTAATGTCAGAGATGAAAGTGAGGATGAAGCTGAACAAGGAAATCATGATAAAAAATAAGAAGGTGAAATTTTGAATCGAGAAGAAGAAAGGCTTTTTCGAGCCATTTCCAAGATCGAAAAAAGACCTAAGATCGAGGTTCCTGCATTTTTAGGAAATCTTAACCTAGAAGAATTGATCAACTGGATCAATGAATGTGAAGAATATTTTGAGTATGAAGATATTGAGGATCCTAATAAGGTCAAATTTGTGAAGGCCAGACTGAAAGGTCATGCGAAGATCTGGTGGCAAGAGATTCAATTGGAGTGAAATAGAAGAGGGAAAGATAAAATCACAAGATGGGATCAGATGGTGGATAAATTGAAGTGAAAGTTCATTCCTGTTGACTATGAGCTTGACCTACTGAAGAAGATGCAAATTTTGAAGTAGGTAGGAAGATCTGTTTAGGAGTATACAGAGGAGTTCTATTGAATCCTCATCAGAAGAGGCCATGTGGAAGCTGATAAGGAGAAAGTTTCTTGTTACCTTAATGGGTTGAGGCCAAGCATTCAGGAGGAGCTGAATCTGGTTTGAATGAATAGTATTAAAGAGGCATACTAGTTTACCCTAAAAGTGGAGGAAAAGTTGAACAAGAAGTTTGAGAGTAGACAAAATGGAAGAGGTCGTGGTGGATGATCTAGTGGATAGTCATATGGAGGCCAAAATGAAGATCTGAAAAAGAAGGATGGGGCCAATAGTAGTCAAAGTTAGAGAGGAAACAATTCCAATCATTTCCAAGATCAGAATAATAGACATCAGAGAGGAAGAGGAAGAGGACAATGTTCAGGAAGAGGAGGATTTTGTGGAACATGTTTTCACTATGGAGAAGAAGGTCATAGGGCATTTGAATATCCTCAATGCCAAGGAAGGATAGATAGGAGGAATGAAGGCTAGGCTACAGTTGCACACGTAGATGAAGATGCCAAATCATCAAATTCAGAAGATGCCAAAAGAGGAGAAACATTGATTAACAAAAGAGTCTTGTTGAGTGGTGAGAATGAACCTGAACAAAGGAGGAGCCTATTTCACACAAGATGCAAGTGTGAGGGAAAATGTTGTGATGTGATTATTGATAGTGGAAGCACTAAAAATTTTGTGTCAGAAGAGATGGTGACAAAGTTGAAGCTCAAGAGATAGAAACACCCACATCCATATCAGATTGCCTGGGTGTAGGATGACCACAAGGTCATGGTCAATGAATAGTGCCTGGTAAAGTTCAAGATCAGCGGGTACCAAGATTAGGTACTATGTGATATGATATTTATGGATGCATGTCATATGTTGTTGGGTACACCGTGGTAGTTTGATAGATGTGCTATACACAGTGGTCATGCAAATACCTATTCCTTGACAAAGGATGGAGTGTGACATAAGCTAAAGCCATTGAAGTAGACCAAAGAAAAGGTATGTGGTAATGCAAGAATAACTTTTCTTGATGGAAGAAAATTCCTAGATCGTATGAGGCATGAGCATGTGTGTTTTTCTTTAATTTTAAAAGCTGGTAAAGAGAAAATGGAGGATGTACCTGTAGAGGTTGCAAATTTATTGAATGAGTTTTAGGATATTGTATCTGATAATGTACCTGATAGATTACCACTGGTAAAGAAGATCATTCATCAAATGGATTTGATTCCAGGAGCCAGTTTGCCAAAAAAAGCAACACATAAAATGACACCAGTAGAAAAAGAAGAGTTGAACAGCCAAGTACATGAGTTATTGTAGAAGGGGTTGATTTGGGAGAGCTTGAGTCCATGTGTTGTACCAGTAGTATTAGCACCAAAGAAGAATATAGAATGGAGGATGTGTATAGATTCCAAAGCAATAAACAAGATCATAATCAAGTATAGGTTTCCATTGCCATGAATGGATGATATTATGGATTGTTTGAGTGGAGCTTTGTATTTCTCAAAGATAGATTTGAAGAGTGGATATCACTAGATTCAGATTAGAGAAGGAGATGAATGGAAGACTACCTTCAAGACAAAGGAAGGACTATATGAGTGGTTAGTAATGCCTTTTGGGATAACCAATGCACCGAGCACTTTCATGTGGCTCATGAACGAGGTTTTAAAAGAATTTTTGGGTAAGTTTGTCATTGTTTACCTAGATGATATTTTGATCTTTAGAAAGACATTGGAGGAACATATGATGCATATTTGTATGGTGCTTGAGAACCTAAGAGATGATAAATTGTTGATTAATTTGAAGAAGTGCAGTTTTGTGAAGAAGGAATTAGTGTATTTGGGATTTTTAGTTTCAGTAGAAGGTCTAGAAATAGATCCAGAGAAAGTACAGGCTATCCTTGAATGACCTACTCCATGGAGTGCTACTGAGGTAAGATCTTTTCATGGTTTGGCTAGCTTTTATAGAAAGTTTATCAAAAATTTTAGCAGTATTTGTGGACCCTTAACTAAAACAATGAGAAGGGATAGAAAAGAGTTCAAGTGGACTAATGGGGCAGATAAGAGCTTTAAACTATTGAAACAGAAAGTTACAAAACAACCTATTTTAGCACTTCTAGATTTTAATTAGGTGTTTCAAGTAAACTGTGATGCTAGTGGTACTACAATAGGAGCTTTTATGAGCCAAGAAGGTAAACCTATTGCTTATTTCAGTGAGAAGTTAAATTATGCCAAGAGAAAGTATTATGTTTATGATTAGGAATTTTATGCTATAGTTCAGGCATTGAAGAAGTGGAGACACTATTTGCTTCCTAATGAGTTTGTTTTGTATACTGATCATCAAGCTTTGCAATATTTGAATAGTCAAGGAAATTTGAATCAAAGACATTTGAAATGGGTTGAGTTTTTGCAAAGTTACACATTTGTTTTGAAACATAGGAGTGGAAAGTCTAACAGGGTTACAGATGCTCTTAGCAGAAGGAAACTATTGCTGACAGAGATGTAGATTGAGGTGGTTGGGTTCAAGGAACTCAAGAATCTGTATCCAGAGGATCCTGATTTTGGTGAAGCTTGGAAAGCTTGTAAACAACCTATTACTCTAGACAGGATGAAGTGGCTAGATTTGATCATTCAGGATGATATGCTATTTAGAGGGAGTCAGTTGTGTATTCCAAGGAGTTCTATGAGGGAGAATCTCATCAAGGAGAAGCATAGCAGAGGATTGGCTGGACATTTTGGTCATGATAAAACCCTTGCTTTGGTTAGTAAGAATTATTATTGGCCACAGTTGCAACAAGATGTCAAGAAGTTTGTACAGAGTTGCAAAGTATGTCAAATGGTGAAATGAGTGAAGCAGAATACAGGGCTATATTAGCCATTACTTGTACCAGAGAAGCCTTGGGAGGATATTAGTATGGACTTTGTTCTTGGTTTACCAAGGACACAGCAGGGACATGATTCAATTTTTGTGGTAGTTGATAGATTTTCAAAGATGACACATTTTATTCCCTAAAAGAAGACTAATGATGCTGTTCATGTAGCGGAATTATTTTTCAGAGAAGTGGTGAGACTACATGGTTTGCCAAAGAGTATAGTTTCAGATAGGGACACTAAGTTCATTGGATATTTTTGGCGTACATTATGGAAGAAGTTGAAGACAAATTTGAAGTTCATTTCATCACATCATCCATAGACTCATGGACAGACAGAGCTGGTGAATAGGAGTTTGGGAAATTTGCTGAGATGTTTGGTTGGAGATAAGCCAACAAGATGGGATTTGATTTTACCACAGGAAGAATTTTCATATAATAATTTTGTCAATAGGAGCACTAGTAAATCACCATTCTAGATTGTATATGGGAGTAGTCCTAGAAATGTATCTGAGTTGAAGAAGATAGATAAAGGAGAAATAAGTAGTGTTGAAGCTGAGGATTTTGCAAAACATTTGAAGAACATCCATGAGGAGGTGAGGAAGCATATTACCAAGATGAATGTGTAGTATAAGGCTAAGGTATATGAGAAAAGGAGGCATAAGGAGTTTTAAGTTGGAGATGAAGTCATGGTTCATTTGTAGGAGTGATTTCTAGTTGGTACATATAACAAGCTAAAAATGAAGAAGTTTGGGTCATGTAGGATATTAAAGAAGCATGATTCGAGAAATGCATATGAGGTCGAGTTGCCTACTGAGCTAAATATTTCACTAGTATTTAATGTTTTAGATCTGATAGAGTATCATGAAGGAGGTTTTGAAGATGAGTTTATAGCAACACAGTGGAGTATTCCAGCAACATGTTCAGATAACAAGGAGATTGAAGACATACTAGATAATCATGTTGGCAAAAGCACAAGGAACAAGACATATGAACAATATCTGGTCAAGTGGAAAGGATGACTTGTTGAAGATTCATCGTGGATGACAAAGGAGGAGGTTAACCATTTTGGTTTTCCTCTACACACCTAAGATGTGATGGGGTCACTTCTCAAATTACCCTGGGTGTCTAATGGAGGAGCATCCTAGGTGTAAGAGCAATCTTCCATCACCCAAAAATATTTCTGTCTTTTTATTCAATAAGGGCTATCTTGTGTAGAGTTACTATTTATGGAAACTTGCTATTTTTAGTAAGTTTGTCACCCAATCTCAAAATTTTCTAATTTCTTCCCTGGAGGTTCATTTTGGTCATATCAGCCTACTAGTAAAGTTCCATTGACAAATCAAGTCTAGCTTTGAAGATATTGAAGATTTTCAATATTGGCAACAGGGTACAGAAACTTTGAACTCAGTTTTGAAGGCTTTAGAGGCCCCAGATGAGGTCAAATTTTGGGCTGAATGAAGCTTGCTTGATTTAGGTGTTGTAGAGCTCCTCGCGCCCTTTCCAAAATAGGGTTATAATAGTCAATCAGGTCAATGGGTGATGACTTATGGTCTCTGGAAGTTGGTTCACCTGAAATGGTAGAAAATGATTTTCCTTCAAAATTTATTTTGAGATGACTTTGATGTAATAAATTGAAAAATAAATAAGTCTTAGTTTAGTCGGCCGTATTGGCTAAAATTCTAGAACCTTCCCAAGTAGTGGAAAATTGCCTATATAGGGAAGGCTGTAGTGTTGTCTTAGGCAGTCAGGATAGTTCTGGGTAGTAGATCTGGGTATTGATTTGAGGCTTTGTCCTACAGAATATTGTAAGGGAATGCCCATGTGGCTTGCATATTGTAATTCTAAAAGTTTGTAATTCCACATTTGTGGAGATAATAAGAAGCCAATTTTTTGTTCTTTCATATTATTGTTGTTTCTCTATTTCTATTATGTGTTTGTGGTATTAAGGGGAGCACCCTTCATCAACTTCTTAGGATTTAGTTTGAGACTAAATTTTTCCATTCTATCTAGTATCTTGCTCAAGTTCATTTAGATGTTCAGCTCTAATCATAGATTTTGCTAAAGTATCATCAACATAATCCTCCATAGCTCAATGCACCATATCATGAAAAATAGATATCATAGCTCTCTGATATGTAGCACCAACATTCTTAAGCCCAAATGGCATGAAATTCTAATAGAAGGTACCCCATGCACATGTGAAAGAAGTTTTCTCTTGATCCTCTAGAGAAATTTGTATTTGATTATATCCAAAGAAACCATCCATTGAAGAATACATCTCGAAACCCATAGTCATGTCCACTATCATATCAATGTTAGGTAATGAAAAATCATCCTTAGGGCATGACTTGTTTACATCTCTAAAATATATGCATACTCTTATTGATTTTTTTGGTTTTAAAATAGGTACAATATTAGAGATCCATTTTGCATAATCAATAACTTAGATAAATAAAAATTTTAGGAGCTTCTCTAATTCAACTTTTACCAAGAGTGGAACATGTGGATGCATCTTTCTCAATTTTTTCTTAGCGGGTTTAACATTTGGAGCTATAGATAAATGGTGAATTATAAGATCAAGATCCAATCCTCACATATCTGAATATTTCCATGCAAAGTTGATCTTTTTCTCTATTAAGAATGTTGTAAATTTTTGCTTTTCTTCTTCTGATAAGGATTGTGCTACATGGATCAATTGTGGTTCTTCTATTGTTCCCAAGTTGATGGATCAAGTGGGCTCAATTAGAACTGGATATTTGTCTTGTAAATGACTCGGAAGGACATCAAATATTTCATCCTTAGGAACCTTAGAGAGGTTTTCACCATTGGATATGTATTTTATTTTTACTTTTGTTCATTCTGAGACTGCCAAAAAGTGGTTTTCACCCTCAGAATTCCTTTTCTTTTTATGCTTATTCTTAATTTTCTGACTAAGATAATTGATGTTCGACTCCATTATGCTAATGCTCAGTTCACTAATGGAAGTCCTCATAGGCTCAACTACATTTAGGTAGCAAGTAAGGGAATAGTCATTCAGGAAGGTATAAGTACCATAGCTCAGATTTGTGGAAGTTTGGTCAAGAAGGTCAGGATGTTGGATAGTTAAAGTGGTAAAAGATTGGGAAAGAGTGTTTACGGATATGGATCTGTCATCATTGGTCCTAACCTGATGCTCAAGTTCAAAGGTGATATTACAACTTAAGATGTTCAATTCATGAATAGGCTCAATGTCATTGAGGATGTCCACTTCAACCATCAGTGGATCAGACTCAATAAGTTCATCATTTCTCTCTAGACTTACATTGGGTTTAGGTGCATATTGGTGAATAACATCAACATGTTTTTCTGTAATAAGATCATCTTCTTATGGAATGGTTCCCCATTCATAGTCATTAGATTCTTCATCTATGCCTCTAGGAAATCTATGAACATGAGTAAAGTCAGGATGAATACCGCAAGAAGGGTTACCCTCAGATTCTAATTTGAATTCATACTCATTGGAATCTATCTTAGAATAACTACCACTTTCATCTCTGTCTATTTGATTGTCTTCGAGATTAGCTAGTTCTTTTGTTTCTACTACATTAATTCTTTTTACTGTATCATCTTTAGCTTCAAGGAGGTCTTTTATTTCTTTAGGAAAATGCTCATAGGGAATGACATCTTCAGTGATGTCTGAATCATCACTATCATATTGTTCTATTGTTTCTCCCTTTAGTTGATTTGATGTGGAAGGCACAACCTATTCTAAGACATGTGGGGAGTTCTTGTTAAGATAGAAAGGATTCCTCTTGTATCCTAGACCTGTTGTATTCTTTTTTACTCAGCCATGATGATCAAGAGGTGATAGAAGACCTTTTCCTTGTAGTCCTAGAGGTCCTTTTCCAGTATATTCCATTTTTGTGATCAATTTGTCTCCTGGGCCATATGATTTAGAAGGGATACTCAGTATTTTAGCATCACATTTTTTAACAACTTGAGATTTAGGTTCATCTTTGTATATCCATGCAAGCAGAGCTTCATCTTCTTCAAACTCTTGTTTAGATACTTGTTGTACAAAAAAATTTCCTTTATATGCCTCAAGAGGTTCTTTAGAGTCTCTTTTAGACTATTTTAGAGTTTTCCAATAGGACTTAGGTGAGATAGGGAGAGATGTCAAAGATAAGACTAGTTTTATAGTATATTCTCCCATTCCATTTTCTTTGATTTTAACCTCTTTAGAAATGTCTTCCATCTTGGATGTTGAAACAATGTCTAGCTACTTAGTGGAAGATTCTCTATTATTAGGAACAAGTTTATCAACACTCTCTTTCAATGTATTGCAAGTTGTATATAGATCAATTGGGATCATCACCTCTACTCCTTCATAATGAAATTTCAAACACTAATGGTACGTAGAAGGAATAGCTTTCATTTCATGTATCAGGGTCTCCCTAGATGGATATTGTAAGCCAAGGTAAATCAAGAACTTGACATATAGTATCTCTGATGACAGGACCTTCTCTGATAGGTAGGACAATTTTTCCCTTTGAAGATCTTTCTTGCTCATCATATGCTTTGATAGTTATCTTCTTTCTAGGATCAATAGCCATTTCTAAAAATCCCAATTGTGTAATCAAGCTGAAAGAACAAATGTTTAGACCAACACCCCCATCTATCAACACATGTTTGACACGATGGTTTTGGATCAAGACTTCAATATGAAAGGGCTAGTTATGTGGATCACTCAAGGAGTTATCATCTTCCTCTGAAAAGGAAATGTACTATGGAGATGTAAGATAACCAGCCATAGTCTGGAATCTATCTAAATCAAGGTTATCAAGAACATTTGATCTAAGAAGAGCTTTTTCTAGAATGGCTCTATGAGCTGGAGATATCCGAAGCAACTCAAACATGGAGATTTTTGCATTTGTGTGCTAGATTTGTTGAACAATATTATATGAAGTAGGCCTCATTTCTTTAGGATTTGAAGATTTAGATGTAGCCTTCTATTTAGAAGCATATGAAAGATTGAAAGGCACCTTAGGGACATTGGATGAATCTGGTATTTGTCCTTGTAGATGTGCCTAAGCTTGTGATCGAGTAACTACATTTGTTGATTGATTATCTCTATCTCTTATTAGAATTTTGATGACATTGCAATGCTCAGATAGGCATGGTTCAACCATATTGATAATAGCATTGTTTCCAGAGTAGGCATAATTTAATTTAGCACCCATATTAGGTTGAGAAGAAGAATCTTCTTTACCATGTTTAGGAAATGGTTTTCTGAATGAGGTATGATCATTATTGCTCTTATGATTTTCAATTGTGATGTCTCCTTTATCAATTTTGTCTTGTATGATGTGCTTCAAGCGAACATAGTTATCAGTCTTATGACCCTTATTGTGATGGAATTCATAGAAGTCGTTCTCCCTCCATCATTTTGATTTAGGTTGAAGATCAAAGACTTTCATCTCAGGAAAGTAGATGATTTTGTTTGCCAATAGATTTTTCATGGCACATTCCAAGGACTCTCCAAGAGGAGTGAATTTGTGATTAGGATCTGTTGCCCAAGGTTTATAATCGGATGAATTTTTGTTAGATTCAGATGTTTTAGCTTCAGAAAATTTGATGGCTTGGGTTCCAATAGTGAGATTGAAAGTGGGTGTCTTAGATGGGGCACGAATATTATAAACAATGCCATCGATGATGATGCCTTTATTCTTATTCCAATTTTTGTTCTTGTCTTTAGAACTAGATCTAGATTTGTACTTGTCCTTTTGAAGTGATATGTCTCCTTTTTGCACAATTACTTTCTCAATTTTGATTGCATTTTCTACCATCTTATCAAAGGATGTATGATTTTGCATTTGCAAGTGGTAGTTGAGTTCTGGAACAAGATTGTTGATGAAGATTTCTAGCTTCTTAGTTTCTGGAATGGGTCTAGCATATAGAGAAAATTTCTTCCTCCATCTCTTGAGAAATGTCAGGAATGGTTCACCTAGATATTGTTTTAGATTGTAGATGTTGATCATGGTGACCAGATGTTGAATATTGTAGGAGTATTGTTGATAGAATATTTTGATTAACTCCTCAAAATTTTTGATAGTTGGAGACATTCTAGAGAACCAATGAATGAATACTCCTCCCAGAGATTGAGGGAAGAGACACATTAAGTAGGTTGGTTCATGCATGAACTCCATGGATTGAGTACAAAATTCTTTGACATGATCTTGAGGATTAGAGTTTCCATCATACTTATCATACTTAGGAATTTCCACCTTTTTAGGGAATGGTGGCATGTACAAGTCTTTATCGAATAGAAATAGGTATAGAGCTTCCATGGAGAACTCCTTAGGTTCCTTTTCTTTTTTAAGTTTGTTAAGTTTGACTTCCATGGCATGCATCTGTTTCATCATAGCCATGATAGGAGTTTCTTCCTGATGTGTAATGATATCTATCACATTAAATTTTGGAGGAAGTTTAGCTCCTTGATGAGCTAACTCTAGAAAGTATGCTTCTCTATCTTCTTTCAAGAAATGTTTCATCATTCTTTTGAAGTTATCATCATTCTGATATTGGGAAATTTTAGAAGGTGTGGGTTCTTGATCCATACTATGTTGAGACTGATGTCCTTGGGACCCATGATGTGTCCCTTCATGAGACATGTTAGGATTTTTATGGCTCACTGGATTAGATCGAGGTGGAGTTTGTTGATTACCTCTATGATTTGATGGAGGGGGTATGTAACCAGTTTTGAATCAAAAATTTCCAAGACCACCATCTTCGTAAAGACCAAAATTGTAGAGTTGTTCAAGAGTTGGACCCTTTTGAGTAGTCAAATGTATAGTGTTAAGTGCTTCTCCAAGTTTATTATGAGAGGAAGCTCTAGTTTCCACCATTAACCTTGGGTGAAGCAAAATAATAAGATGAAGACAACCGAAGAATGAATTGATTCAAGAAGATCAAATGACACAACCTTGTCAAGATTGAAGTCATTAAAGATTAGATCAGATGTAAATGAATGATACTGTGCCATAGTAGTGTGGGTAGATGCCCAATAGATGGTAGGCACAAGCTCACAACACTTAGCCGTTTAGTAAAAAGATTGAATTTGAAGATAATTTTGACAAGGTTTTGACACAAGATTGAAAAGACTCAAATCGATAAATCAGAAGGCTAAATCAGACTCAAGAGACCACTTTAGGAAAATGAATGGATTTTTTATAGGCTCTTCTCTATTTCTGATGCAATGATTTTTTTGACAGATTCCAAGATTTGTTTCTCAACTGCAAACATGTAGTTTCAGATAGTGTGCAATAGGAAAATAGGTATACTAACCCCAGACAAAAATCAGATCTGATAGAAAGTTGACCAACTAGTAGTAATAAGCTCTCTATTTTGCAAATTTCAAGATAGGTTCATGTGAGAGAATGTTGTTTCATGAGAGGAAGTACCAGGTTGCATGCGAGAATGTGTTGTCTCACATGAAGGAATGCTCAAAAAGTGAAATTTCACATGATAAAAGAACATAGTTTAACAATTTAGACATAATTTTTGAGGCATAGATTTCGAGACATAGCGCTAGCTTTTCTCTAATAGAATATTCAGTTCTCAATATAGAAAAGTATTTTTTCTTAGATTTTGCAATATTTCAATGTTTTAGAATTAGTTTGTTTGCAAATTTTTCTATCCAGTTTTTGAAGATCTGTGTAAAAGTTTATCTCAAGTAACCAAGTAGATATCAAACACGTAGAATAGAAAGAAAAAGGATCAAGCAATCATCTAAAAATAATGAACAAGGGAAAAAGAAACCTTGTGCATGAACAAGAAATAGTGACTTATTGTGCTAATCCCTAAAAATACTATTGTATGTTCCAAAAAGTTTTTCAATAATGCACATATTCCTAGAAAATGAAAAATTTGGCCTCACTAGGGTTTGTAGTAATGGTTTGACATTGCAACTTTTGTGATCTCAAGAGGGTGAACTCCAATCTAGGTGCACTAGGGTTTTGACACAGTCTAAGAATTTAATCAATCAGGAGCTACTAGGGAGATCTAACAGCCCAACAAGAGACCACACCTATGAAAATTTCCTCCACAAGGACATTTATATAGCAGTTGTTGCTACCATGGAGAAAATGGCTATTACTACTTGAGGTTCTGTCCACATGGTTGACCCAATTAAGGGAATGTCCACTATGGTTAACCCTCTCTAAAGGTGACTCACAAAAGATACCACATGGAGACTGGTTCCAGATTCAAGGATATGAGTTTCTGATACTACCCAAAAAGGGAGTAGAGCATAGTCCTCTAGCCTTTTCACTTTTAACCAAAAAAAAGAAGATAGATTAATTTGACATGATAAGACCAAGATTATCTCACAAAGATCTATGATGTCAATTGCTTATGATCTATCAACCTCTCCTGAGAGAGAATGTATCAATCAAAAGTTGAAGATGCACAAATCTAGTAGAACACAAGACAATCTCAGTAACCTCCCTACCTACAAGAGGATCTATCGTCAAAAAGAGATTCGCATGCATGAACAAGTGAAAGAATCCCACTCTCTCAAGATCATCCACAAATAGTGTTCATAGGGCCTAATTACTGTGTAACAAATATGCAAAAAGCAAATCTATGTTCATTTTAGAGCCCAAAACCGAAGTGTGAATTATGAAAGTTGTAAAGGCACTCAAGCTTAACACAAGAGAGTTTGTTTTATGTCTCAAAATGAAGTGTCATCAGATGTAATAGAATACCTAAGTTCCTCACAATGTGCTTAGTATATTTTACCTATTTTAGCAATTTTTGAGCATTTGTCTTTTATCTTTTGTACCCACTAGATGTACCTACATCTGCACCTACAAACCACTGTGATGAAAAAATTACCTATTCTTGTACATGAAACCCACTATTATAAAAATCCATAAAAAAGAAATGCAACTTGTCAACCCCACATAGTAGAAAATCAGGTTAGTCAAAGATAGTATGTCATTTGATAATCGAAAAACCCTGTTGTCATAAAAAATTAGATTCTGACCAGTCTGTACTAAATCAATAATAAATTTTGCAAATAAAAATGAAATTAATCCAAACCAATGGAAAATAAAAGAAAAATCAAATACCTTTCCAAAAATATAAATTTTGGATCTGTATCATGTCATATGTGCAATAAAAACATCAGTCGGATTTCATAAAATCAGGTTCAGACCAGTCTTCACTAAAATGATCATAAATTTTGCAAATCAAAATTAAATTAATCCAAACCAATGGAAAATGAAATATAACTAAACTACCTTTCTAGAAATATAAATTTCAGATTTGTATCATGTCATCTGTGCATGTACCAATAAAAACATTAGTCAGATTTTATAAAATTAGGTTCAGACTAGTCTTCACTAAAATGATTATAACTTTTGCAAATCAAAATGAAATTAATCCAAACCAATGAAAAATGAAACCTAACTCAAATACCTTTCCAAAAATATAAATTTTGGATCTTTATCATGAAATATGTGTATGTACCAGTAAAAGCATCAGTCAGATTTCATAAAATCGGGTTCATACCAGTCTTCACTAAAATGATCATAACTTTTGCTAATCAAAATGAAATTAATCTAAACCAATGAAAAATGAAAGATAACTCAAATAAATTTTCATAAATATAAATTTTGGATCTATATCATGTAATATGTGCATGTACCAATAAAAACATCAATCAAATTTCTGGAAAAATAGCCCAAAAATTTATCACAAAACTCACAAAAATTAACCTTGTGGTCGTGGGTTCGAGAAAAATGATAGAAATTTGATAGAATAGAATGGAAAAATATTTCAAGGCCCCACTATGGGTGCTATAATTGTGTGTGTGAATTTTGTATCTAGATGTAGACACAACACTTCAGTAAAACATTAGAGGTTAGCAAAAATCAAAATCTGCAAGTAATTGAAACTATGCTAACTAGGTGATTTACTACCTTCTAGTAGGTGCGAGTATGATGTTCTCATATTCAAATAAAGATAATTGAAAATGAAACACCTAAACAAAGGATTTAAAATGATGAAAGCAATGAAATGTGAATGCAAATTAATCAATTTTTTCAGATTTTTGATGCAATATGATGAAAAACTATATGAATCTAAGCTGTAATGTATGAAATTTAGTTTCAATGTAGATTTAGTCTAAGAAATGATATGAATGCATATAAAAATCTATGATATGAAACTATGAATGCTCAGAACAATAAATGAAAATCTCACAATAGCCTTGATTCGCAAAAGATTGATTCTTCGGTCACGAATTCGCTAGAGTGAGGATGCAATTTCTAAGTGTTGATTGTGAAGAGTTGAGCCTTGATTTTATAGAAACTTAGGGCTTTGAGGATGCAAGAGAAAAGTCATAAATCACTCTTGATAAACTCAGGTTGATTTTTGAGTTAACAAGAAATTAAGAATATTTAATTTATAAAATCATGCAAAAGTAGTTTTTATCTCAAAATAGAGCTTTAGTTCTCTTTTTCAACTAATCATCAGATGTTGAGTTTTAGAAAGTTTACAAATTGAAAATAATATTTTTTTTAAAGTGGACTACTTTATGATTGTGCATGATTTAATATGAATTAATTTAATAAATAAAGTGATTTATTTTCCACTTAACTGATTTTTGAATTAAAACTATTGATTTATGGGTTAATCAATTATTAAATCAAAGTTTTATTCAAAAACTATATTATTAAATATTGACAATTGAATTTAATTAATTAAATAGGAATTTAATAAATTAGTCATAAGTTTTTTATTTATTGTCAAAATTAAATAATACAATTTAGCAATAAATATAATTAAATATAATTAAATAATTAAGTGACAATATTAAATCTAATTGATTAAATATTCAAAATATTCAATTAATCAAACTTTAGGATAAATAGGATTTATCACCAAATAATTATTAAATTAAGAATAATTATGATAAATTAAGAATATTTCTAGGAATATTCCCCAATGCAGAATTTAGATAAAACAATTAGGATTCGATAATGTGTAGATGTGCCTTAGGTTAGGACTTTGATGTCGATTTTGTTTGAATTGAAGATGTAGGAGGTTAATGAGCCTATAGCCCATTTTTTGGGTATTACACACACACACACACACACAATAAATATATATATATATATATATATATATATTATATATATATATATATATATATATATATATATATATATATATATATATATATATATATATATATATATATATATATATATATATCTTTATTGTGACAACTTAGTATTCATCTAACTCAATCATCAAAATGATAGCCATAATGTATCATAGGGTTAATATTGTGAGTGTAGAAAGTATCATAAAATGTAATGTATTCACATCTACTGTAATAGAAACTTTGTCAAAAGGGTAAAATCTTCTTGATTAATAGTAACTTAAGCCAGTTACTAGGTCTACCATAACAATAATGGAAAAGCTATGATGGGTCTAGGGTAAGGCCTCACATCCTCCCCCCCTAGGCATGAACTTCCTCCTGGAAGTTACCCATCTTAGGGTTAAGTTTCCAGGGTTGACATCTTATTTAGTTCATTGGATAAATTTGAAACACTAATCTCATGCAATGAGGAATTATAACATTGATACATGTTAAGGCTATGTTCTTCCTTATTTTAATCAATTCTAACATTTAAAAGTATATGCATTGTACGATGAATCCATCTATCCAAACATCACAATCTAATATTATTTTACATAGCTACCATATCTTCTTCTAGCATCAAGATCACGTCACAATCTAATATTATTTTACATAGCTACCATATCTTCTTCTAGCATCAAGATCACGTAAGGTAATTCCATCCAAGACACCAATGTTAGATCTAAATTCATAAGGAAATACACTAAAACATGGGACATATTCCCTACAACATAACTCAAATTTATGCTAACATCCCTCTAGACATTGGTCCCTATGAATTTCAATATTAGGAGTAAAGGTCCAATGCTATGCTAAAAGTACAATTAGTCACTCTACAAACCCTTAGTTTAAATACCAACTTTATATTATAATTTTTGATAATATCATAATATCTATGAAATAATATCATAGAGTAGTTTTACAATGCCCTAACATAATGCAACCAATACAACACAACAAAAGACCCCCACAAGGGCTTCAAGTATGGTCATTCATAATGATGATGACAAGGGAAGCTTCTCTACAGTTTCTCCCAATTAATAATTATAAAATATAATGGATTTCCCCAATGGATCTTCTCCCTCATGCAACCTATCATGAAAGTACTTTCCAACAATTTTAGACCAAAAGAGCCTCATCAAATAACCATGAAATCCAAAATTTTAAAATTGAAACGAACGATTCAATAAAGTGAGATTCAAAATGTGGCCACATTGGTAAATCTAACACAAAATAAGTAAAGACATGTCCTTGAGGCAAAAAAGGACATTATAATAAAGTTTGGCTAAGCAACCCAACACATAATTACTTTTACATTGTTGGCAATCATAAAAAATAAATAAATAAACTTGTGAAACAAAGTAAAATAAAAGAAAAATAAATTTAGCAATCCATACTCTACCACATTCATTACATGACTATGTGACCTTTTAGGTCACTCAGAGGGAGGCGGGGAGATCTCATCATATATATATTATGGAAATATGTAAAATATGTTGATTGTGCCCTTACAAGGGTAAGGCACTATGGGTTTTCCAAGAAAACATTTATTTGGAGAGAGAGGTAGATGCACAAAAACTTAGGAGACAACTACATATTTACTAATAATTGTTTTATTTACTCTAAAATGTTCTTTCACTACCTCCGAGCATATAATCGGGCTATTCACATCACAACATCCTCCTCTCCTCGAGAAAAGCCCCACTGCAACGTGGTTCACTAATGTCTCACTCTCAATAACATGAAATACATCATCATACTTATACAACATTTAATTCCAATAAGGCATAAAACCACACTATTACAAAACCTACAAGAGTATTTATTTATAAACTTAGGAATGACCCGAGACTTAGTTACCACATAATAACACCATGAGCACATCAACTAGCATAATTAACTCATACAGATATTTTGAGCATCATAATTTCATAAAACTACTCAAGTGGCTCTATTTGGTGAGTTGACACTCGATGTCCACCACTATCTCTAGGCTACCATGACTAGTCACTTTCTCAGGGTACTACACATATTGCTTCACTCATCACAAAAGGCATTAGGTTAATTAATTTATATTACTATGCATATGTTTCATCATTACCACTAAATACACATCATTCCCAAGCACACCCTAGAAAACCACAATGAGGGTTCTCTTACAAGTCTTATACATAGTAAAAAGATAAAATAGCATGTTTTTTCCCTCCTTTCTTGTATTATCAAAATGTACTTCAAAAGAGGAAAAAGATATCTAGATAAATTAAACTTGATAAATAGTATAAGCTCAAGGGTTGGGTTAACACACCCCAAAAGGTTTACATAATGGAATAGCTAATCACAAAGTGATAGAAACCCTAAGGGTTTCAATCATGAGCCAGTTTGATAAGTAGGGAAGGATTTGCAATCAATCATCATTCTAAAAAGGGAAGGCCACATAAATACCCTAATGCGAAACCTAGGATCACAATACAAATAACTTTATTTTTTTAAATAATATTATTAAAAATACTTCAATATTTCAATTGGAAAGTATTATGTTTTAATTTTCAAGCATAATGTTATTCTTAGTTTATTAATTAAATCAATCATTAAAAGGATTATAACAAACCTATCAAAGAACTACTAGAAACTTTGATATAAGGGCTAAGGAAGAATTCCTTTATCTAGGTCTCCATCCTGGGCAATAAGTAATTTCCCAAAGAGTACATTAGGAAAAAATTTCTCTTTTCATATAAGTTTTAAAGAGATGAGAATACCCCCTATCTTGAACTAGGATAAGTAACTACAAGGACATCGACCTATGATAGATCTAGATATGGGAAACATATATATTCTTGAAAGAAAGAAAATTATAATAGCAAATCAAATTAAGATAGTAATAGCAACCCTAAGGCATTTTCAAAGAGTTAACTACTTTCCATAAACCCAATTGTTGAAAAGGAATATTAAGATTCCTAATTAAATTGAAACTTAATTCAAAAAATTCATTATAATAAAATCATCATAAAACTATTCCCATCCCTAAATCCCCTTTCACCAATTAGATAAGAAAGGAACAAACTAAAAAAATAGATTTACTATATTTTTCTATCCAAATGCACTAATGTATGCTTGACCAACTAAGAATATCCATTATGAACTTGTTCATACAAAAAAAAAATTACAATAATTTAAGAAATCCTTAAGCCATTATTACTAACTAAAATAATGACGTAATTAAATCAACATTACCACTTAATATCAATTTTACTTTAATTCTTGCTAGAAGATTTATGACATCATCATTAATATTTCACACAATATTTAATAATAAATTAAATGAAAAAATTATCTTATCTGATATATGTATATATATAAATTTACGACATTAATTAATTTTAGTCCTAAAATAAATATTGCACTTAGTGGTACATTAATTAAAATTATGATTTGACAATGATTATAGAACTAGGTTCACATTGAAACATTAATTAAATTTAACACTATACCAAAGGATTTCTTTCTAAAATAATTTTTTTATCCAAAATCAAATAGAAGAATCCTAACATAACATAAAATAATTATAAATTCCTGGAAATATACATTAGTCACTAAACCAAAAGATAAAATTTATAACTTAGAATTTATCATACTATTATTTCCATATCCTACTTTACAAATATACCCACTAATGCAATTTAATAAAAGATTTAATGAAATATAATATTCATGAATCTGTCCTCATTAAATCTCATTAACAACCGATTGACGAATTGAGATGAATATTAGATACTAGTTCGACATCAAATTATATTTCTTTAACCAATTACATTTAACCAAAAATATCCATATATATGGCCTACAAAACTTTTTAAATTTTAAATTTTTACTAAAAGATATAAGTCTTTTTCATTAATATTTATTGACAATAATTTTTTAAAATATTCCAATTGGAATTTATAATCTTAAGTATAAATTCTCCAAAATACCAACATAGATGGGATTATTCTTGACATATAAATTGATATAATAGAAAAGAATTGTATATTAATTATTATCTCCACATAGAATAAACTAACAATAAAAATTCCAATAACACTAAGTCCAAAGGGACCAACCTTAACCCTAATTTGAAATTAGGGTTGGGCTAAGAAATAAAAGACATCTCCAAACCCTAATCTCTCATTTGGTGTAATGTAGGTTTGGCTAGAGAAATATACTGGAGATAGTCAAAATATGGAGGTACTATACACAAGGGTGTATTTGTGTATATACACACACCAAGGATGTGTATATTCATCCACATACACTATTGCATATACTTCAAAAGTTGCAGAAAGAAGACTCCATCGAATACCAGAGAATCAAGATCACTAAAGGTAAAACCTCTTGTTTAATCATTTATTTTTTTATAGGAAACAATGTCAAATCTATTTGCTATTCACCCAATATTTAGTTCTCTACAAGATTCATGGGTTTAAAATTACTATTACCAAATTTTATTATAATGAAAATCTATTCATTTTTAACCAACAATGTTACATTTATAAATCTATGTCCTTCTGTTCTTCTTTTTGTTTAAAAGTCATAGGGTTTTCTATTCATTCGACCCATAAATTAAAAAAAAAATTGGGGTCGGGGGCCATGGCCGAGCTCAATCCCCTTCGGCTTAGTTGTACTAATTAAAAAAAATAAAAATTTATTGGGATAATTGACCATTTATAGACCGACCCCCCGACTTCCATGACCCGCGAAGGAGTGTGGACAGTGCCCTCCGCACCCCCCGTTGGTGTGCGGGTGAACTGTAGTGCCACCTCCCCAAGGGGAGATAGTCTGTACAGTGCCACCACACAACAACAGTGGTGTGGGTGGCCCTGCTCCACCGAGGTCGAGCCGAGCTCTATGCTTGCACATGCGCGGATAGAGGGGTTTCAACCCTTAAAAAAAATTTCATTAGTCTTTTTTAATATTAATTTGTTTGCCCCATTTTTTTTATATAAGGCACCAAAAACTTTATTTCTTTGTACACACACACACACCACACACACAACACACACACACACACACACACACACACACACACACACACACACACACACACACACACACACACACACAACACACACACACACACACACACACACACACACATATATATATATATATATATTTATATATATATATATATATATATATATATATATATATATATATATATTGTTGGAAATATAGATGCGAGTAACTAAGAGGGGGGGTGAATCAGTTAACCACAAAAATATTACCACTGATCCTTAAATATCTCAACAAATTATTTACTGTGCCACTCGGTAAATATACAGAGAAATGCTGAAAATTTGATCCTTGAAGTGTGTAATAATTAAACTGTTCTTAAGAATTCATCACTGATTAACTTACATGAATAAAGAAAATAACATGAACATAAGAGACACCATATTTACCATGAAACCCAATATGGGAAAAACCACCAATGTAACTAGTTACTATTTTTTCACTCTTCTAAAGTGATGCCCAGTTAGAAGCCAACCCGGTAAAAGGTTACAAAACACACTGTTAGGTGTGACCTTGTTAGAGGATTTAATCACCTTGCTAGGAATGGCCTTGTAAGATGACTTGAAACAATTCAATAGAACTGTTACCTTGTTAGAGGATTTACAAAATGGTTGTTAAACCAACTACGGTTAAGAGATTTTGATAACACTGCTACAATTGCTAGAAAGTAACAATGAAATGACCTGCAACTGAATAGCTGAATTATAGATCTTTGTTGTGTTTCACTAGATCCTTACTGATCAATTAAAATCTTTGCTACTCCTCAAGGATATCTGACCATCCTTCAAAATTTGCACACACCTTTCTTCAAAATGATTTCTGCATGTTGTATTACTCTTGTTCACCATTTGACCTTCTATATATATAAGCCATTTCATAATCATTTAGACTGTCAAGTCAGCACTAAAAATTATTATAAACAGTCGGCTGGGATAAACAAACTGTAATAAAAAAATTCTTTGAAAGGGCTGACCTTGCTCGGTAAACATTAATCCTAAAAATATTTCCTTCGGTGACCGAGAGAACTCGGTAACCACAGCGAATTTTTCAACAATCCTTTGGAGACTGAGAGAGCTCGGTAACCACTAATTTTTCTTTGATAACTAAGGAGGCTCGGTTAACACTATTATCCTGTCATGTTTCCTTTAGACACCTAAGAGAACTTGATAGACACTAAAACCACCTAGCTGACTGACTGAACTTGATAGATACTGAGAACCACTTAGATGACCGACTAAACTCGGTAGATACTGAGAATTACTTAGCTGACTGACTGAACTTGGTAGATATTGAAAACTGCTTAGCTGACCGACTGAACTCAGTAGATACTGGGAGTGATAATTGATATGACATTTGTGTGACATCAAAGACAACACATAGCTAATCCAACAATGTCCCTTCAGATAATTGTATCCAACAATCTCCCCTCTTTGGCATTGATGGCAACAGAACATGTCATAGCACAATGAAATTTCATAGAGAAACCAAGAGTAAGAAACATATCCTTAGCTTCATTCTAATTCCCATCATCTTCAAACTTCTTTCTCTGACTGAGAGCTCTCCCTCTTAACTTCTCAAATTATTCTTCTTAGAAATTTCTTGAAATGACAGAAAACTCTCCCTCTTTGACAACACATGCCAAAGACAACTTACATAGTTTCGGTAAATACTCAATGTACCTTATGTACTGATTTATATGCAATGATTCCGCTGACTATGTTGCATCAACTGATTGATCTTCAACATGTTCTGGTTGATGCATCACTAAAAGTTTATTTAGTGAACCTCGGACAAGGGGAGTGACCCCTAAACTTGCCTCTTAGATACAAGAATGCATCCTTAGGTAGTGGCTTGGTGAAGATATCTGCAATTTGTTCTTTTGTATAAATATATTTCAATCTAATTTCCTTGTCCTACACCAATTCTCTAGCAAAAGTGATATTTAATTGCAATGTGCTTGGTTTTGGAATGCATTACTGGATTCTTTGAAATATTTATTGCACTTGTGTTATCACAAAACATAACAATTGGTTCTTTGATCTCAACCTTCATAGCCTTCCAAAAGCTATTTAAACCATATAATATTAGAGCAGTTTACTGCTGCAACAACATATTCTGCTTCTGCTGTGGATTGGGATGTGCAGTTTTGCTTTTTACTAGTCCAAGATACTAACCTCTTGCCAAGAAAGAATGCACCACCACTTGTACTCTTTCTGTCATCAATGTTTCCTGCCCAATCAGCATCAGTAAACACTTTTAAATCTAGATTGCCTCCAAATTTATACCACAAGCCATAATCTTCAGTTCCCCTTAAATACCTCAAGATTCTTTTGATTGCCATCATGTGATTTTCTCTGGGTTTAGCCAAGAATCTTGCCACTATTCCAACTGCTAAGGCAATATCAGGCCTTGTGTGTACCACATACTATAATTTTCCAATCATTGATCTATATAAGGTCTGATCTACTTCTTTCAAATCATCATCTTTGGTAAGCTTCACTCTAGTACACATGGGTGTACCAATTGGTTTTGAATCTTCCATACCAAATTTCTTAAGTATTTCCCTGATAATATTTAGACTGAGTAATGTAGATACCAATTTTTTTTCTGTTGAATCTAAAGTCCAACAAAGAATTTTATCTAACCAAACATAGACATTTCAAATTCTTTGTTCATAAGCTCTAAAAAATTCTTTGCACTGATCATCATTTCTTGTAAACACAGTATCATCCACAAATATTTCT